>JAQIWI010000494.1:0-30255 GCA_034698825.1 Deuterosminthurus bicinctus | reverse complement strand
ATGTGGAGTGTACCGAGTTTGGATTCATCCGACGAAAGTTCATTGTGAAGGGTGGCTTTGAATTCATTCAAGTAGTTGACATATTCTTCGCTCCTTCGTAAGTCAGTCCAATGATTGCATAGGGAAAACGTCTACATGAGAATCGGATAGAAATGCTCAAGAATCCTGCCCTTCTGAGGCTTGGCTTCAAGATCTTCTCTATTAGCCTGAACACAAGAAAGAACTTTACAGCAATATTGCTACTTTTACTTTAATCGTGTTAGAAATAATGGTAAAATATACATGAAATAAATGATTCACACGACTCATGTACAAAAACAACAATCAAGAAAGAATTGATCAGTTTAATTTACCAAATTAGCTTACTAATGCTAACAATTCACCGAAGATAGAGAATATACAACATTACAATTACTATTACGTTAAATGATCTTAATGTGAGATTTGCTTTCATTTTGCATCATATTGCGACAGTTCGTCATGTGGTGAATAGAATAGATGTAATTCTTACACTACTGTGCGAAGACCTAAAATCTAAAGGTAAGAGATCGGTTGGTATTCAGATCTTCCAATACCAGAAGTGCTGCTCTCGCACTTTAAACAGCACATGCTTCCTACTGCTCGCTCCCTCAGACTTAGGATTTTAACAGAATCAAAGTCACCGTACTGTTAATTATAGTGGATACGATAGTAATTATAAGACCACGATCCACGAAAAAGAAATTACCGATTTGCACATTGAAGGGCCGGCAAGAGGGCAGAAATTTACGGAACCATAATGGTACATTCTCCAAACGGCCTCTTTTCTTTCGAAGCATCTCTAGCGAAATCTCATTCATGTCAGCCATGTAGCTGTGTGGCCAAACATGAATCATCAAAAACGTCCCGGCGAAAAACAAAGATTGCCGTACCTTCAGAGAAATTCCTCTGTAACTATTCAGAGTGACAATCATTACAGTGAACAATTGAAATGATGTTAAGACATGTTTGTAGAGATTGCCATTAGCCTTGACCAGCAGCGCTATCGCACGATGTCTCTTTGAAAACCGGGCGCAACTGAGTCGCGTGTTGGTCCTCTGTGTGGCCATAGTTGAGACTGCAGAGTTGACATAAATGCAGAAAGCGAAGATTGTAGAGAGGTGAAGCCAAACGGTGAAAAAGGTGTATGCAACAAGACCCGCGTGGACAGTCCCACAGCTGAATTTGACAATGCCCGGAAGATTGTCTGGACTTGCGGCCAAAGAGCAAAAGAAGCGCGGCGATGTTGGTTTTAGAGAGCTAATGAGTCCTGCCGTGAAAATTCCAAATAGCAGAACGATCATTGGGAGAGACATGAACTTATTCAGCAATTGCCGTGACGGACCTACGAGTGTTAGAAAGGTTTAAAACAAGTCTTTTACTACGAAGCATATGCAGAAATTTGTTTACCTGATCGAAATTCACCATCAAGAATGGCAGTAAAGTCATTCATGTATCGAACGTATTGTTTGCTTTCACGCAACTCAACCAAGTGCTTTGATGTGCTGAATGTGTACATCAGGATTGGATACAAGTGTTCAAAGACCTTTGACAGGCTTGGGTTTGGTGAGATAATGTACTGGACTAGCCGAAAGAAAAGGAACATTTCATACAGTAGGATGGAACCTTTGACGATTATCTCCATGATGATACTGCGGACAGTGGAAGAGTATTTAAACCGCTTCTCGCTGGACGAATAGTAAATCCGTGTCGCCCCAGCTGCGTGAGCAAAGTTGAGGATAGAGATAAAACGACGATTGAAATCCATTTTTGGCGCAACAGCAGGCTATTCTACCAATTTAGTCAACCTCTTAAGGCAATAGATAAAATGAGAAGGTTTGTATTAGGTTTTACTTCACAGTTTTTAACTTTCTGAGAAAAAGCAGAATAAAACAACTGATAGATGAAGACAAAGTGACTATGTCCGTTACCCGTTGAAGAATGGCTACTCCCAAAGTTCTAGAAGTTTTGTTTAATCGATACTGACGACATTAAGCACACGTCCGCAAATTTCTGGGCCTACATTCGTTCGCTAAATGAAGTTGCTCAAACCCGCCCATCACCCCTGCCGTTACAAGCTGTCTCTGACGTGTGTCAAAAGTCAGCGAGTGTACGTAGGCCTTAGGTAGGGAGTGACCTTATTCCACTGCCCGTTCTAGAATATTTAGTGGCGCAACCACCGTGTAAGACATGTAAGACATGTCTTACACATAAAATCGACCGTGTAAGACAGCCGCGTAAATGTCTTACACAAGATTTTTCAAAGAAGCAAGATTTCCAACATGTTCACACGAAGTCTCTGAACAAAAAATCTCAATGATCAGGATATTGCAATTGAAATGTGGGCATGTGATTGGAGTCGTATCGTAAATCCGATATTTAACGCCGGGGCGTTTATTGTTTCAAATCTTCTCGTGCCCCGGCGTTTATTGAAGGTCTGGCTTATGATTGTACTGTAGTATTGTATTGTATAGTATTGTATTGTGTTGGAGGTTTACCAGGTTCAAATAATAATAATATTGAGCACCGACCTGGTTGGTTTTTAAAAATTTAGGGTTCCTTCTTAAGGTCACCTTTAAAACACGCAGACACATTCTCTATTCTCTGAGCTCTCAGCTTTCGAACAATGTGTTTAACATATCTCTGTGATCATTATTTACGGAGATATGGGCGTTCAAAGTCTAACAAAGCCCCATATGACCCCATGTTAAAACCCAACTTTTTTTGCGAATTCTAATTTCTCAGCCAATGGTCTACCGATTTTAATGAGGACTTAATCAAAAAATTACCCCAAGATTCTAGTTTCAGAATTGGTTGGTAACACATATCTCTGTAGCCTCAAAACTTTAAAAGTTATTAAAGTTTAAAAGTCTTCACTGGCCCACCCTGTACAAATATCTTAAGTTTCCATGGTGATTATTCTCTACTAACAATCTTGCAAGGTGCTAGGTACATTGTGCTACCACCTGGTGCTACCCGTTTCTAGCGGCCTGGAGGACCCTGGGACATTCACATTGGCCATGTTGACATCAGGGAGCCTTGTCCACTTGTCGCCGTCGTAATCTGACCTTCCAGGACCCTCCAAGTGCCTGAAAAATGGTAGCACCATAGCACGGCTATAGCGGTCTGCGGGCTTATAATCATTGAGCAAAAAGCATAGACATAGAGTAAGATTTCGTGGGAAATCCAAACTATGATTTCTACTCCAAGAGTCTGACTGAGAAACTGAAAGTCTGAATCGGACCATAATAAAAAGCAAGAAAGCAGCGATTCCGCGCGACCTAAAATGCTGGAAGATAATTAAATGATAGCAAAATGGTCAAGAATCAGATTCATTTATATGAAAGGGATTGATCGTTGTCAGCAGCGTGCTAATAAAGTCGTCAAGAACTAGTCGTGTTCAAATGAAATGTCATATCCCTCGGCTTGTCAAATAGGTAAGAATTGTCAAAATCCTACGACAGTAATAATTTAAAAATTAGCAATGTCATCTTGAATGGCTCAAATTCAGGATACACCATGGATGAAGTTGTGGAAAGGAACCGATTGCTCACTTACTTTGCTAATAGCTACTCTGCCTATTTTAAATCAGATGACTTGAGTCTGGAGGTAAGTTTTTAGCTCCTAAAATTTCAATTCAAGATGAACGCCTTGGGGAATATAACAAGAAACTAATTGAAGTTAATAATATTATTTTCGCATAATCTGCAGCTGTCGAAATTGGAAGAATATGTGGAAGAAAGTGTTGCCAAGTTGGATGAATTGGAGAGTTTATTTCACATGGTACGACTTGTCTTTTTTCGTATTAAAATAATGTATTGAAATATATTTAATAAAATCTTCAAGATTTAAGTATCGTATGGCCATTATAGAACGCTGGAGAATTTCAAGAGTGGGACTCGAAGATCATTCCTAGGATTGTTGAGCAAAATAAAGCAATGCTGGAGATTTTTAGTAAGAGACTCGAGTTTTTGAATCGTCTAGTCCAGTCGCTGAAAGGAACGCTTGATACCCTAGAAGCGCAAATTGGTCAAGCTGAACAAGCCTTTGGTTTGAATTCCCCGTTCCGAAATGTCCTGAGCTACTTTGTAAGTTTCTATGGAAATTCTTGTTACCATGAAGCATATTCATATCGTTTTTTTAATACGCAGAGAAAACCTGTGGAGCCTGCGATGATGGTACACACACTGGAGAATGCCAAGTTCGTGCCGATTCCAGATTTGGATATCGATAGTAAATTCATTCCCTCGCAGTCCTAGATCTTCGGGGAATATCTTGTGTATAGTTTCCCCCACCGACTGAAGTACGTAATGCATGCGATCGATCGTTCGATCGATACCTCGCTAAAATTTGTCTAAAAGTGTGCAGCTTTCATGGAAGCCAAATAGGAACAACAGTGATGGATGGAAACTAATTATGTCGTCTTCTGTTTCTTATAAATCATCTCTTTATTTGTTCACTGGCACGCTTAAGAGTAAAATACATGAAGATATATATATATGTGGACTACGCCCAACAATAAATTACTACATCTATAACTTCCTAATTAATAACGTTTACACAATAAATACATTTTAAATATGCATGCACTGTTCCACACATAGCGTCATAATTTAAGTTACTGCACAAATCTTTGCTTCTTCAAAGGCTTCATCACATAAAAAGGATGCAAAAATAAAAATTTCCACAACAGAGAGGAGATAGGAGACGATGAGGAGGACACAAGAGAACAAGTTGCCAAATATCGAACGACGTAAAAATACTCAGTGTTTAACAACACACGCGCGCGCGCTTCTTCATTCATACAATTCTTGTACTATAACCCCATTCCTACCTGAGTGGAGTAAACTGTACACATGTTTGTTATATAAAAAAGTAGAAAAAACTTTAAATGCAATCAGTGATCATCATCACTATCATCCTCCCCTATCAAGTGTACAACATTTGAGGATAATAATTGAACGAGAATCCAATCCCTGACATACTTCCAGGGTGTACAAACAATTCGTGTATTTTACCTAGCTTAGCAACTAACTATTAGAAAGACGATTTGAGACTTCTGTCATACTGGCAGTTAGTTCTTCCTGCAAGAAAAGTCATCCATCAGTTGTAATACTTTTCTATTTTAATAATTTTCTCATAATGGACATTACTTACCTGAGTGTAGTCGTAACGAATAACGGAGGATTTCACATGGGACTTATGCTTCTGTAAGTACTCCACAGCATGTTTGAGGCAGTATGTGAACTCACGTGTCTCATTGTTTACCTTTTAAAAAAAGTTAGTCAACAACTTTCCTTCATTATCGTATCAATGACAATTTCTACAGTAACCCCTCACCAAAGACAAATGAAGTATATAATTGCATATGTCACACTGTGGAGCTTCATCCTCTTGCTTCCGTTTCTTCTTGGACACTTTCTCTGAATTGGAATTCTTGCACAATTTTCCACTTTTCACGCCCATTTCTGACAGTCGCTTTCGCATTCCAAACTCTTCCTTCAGAATCCGCTCCATTGGTCCATGAACCTGTGAAGTGAGGCCAAAAATTTAGACACAGCAAGTTCATCATCATGTCTATACAGATCGGGAGCTCGAGTTGCTCTTACTCGTTCCAAGACGTCCAGTGACACTTTGTGGTGATCCTGGACAATACTCACAAGTAGCTGTTCCAATGCGAATACGGGAGGTTCCTTGCTACTTTTAATATCCTGCAAGAATCATCAAAGAGTTCCACCAAATCATGACGGTCAAAATCAACAGAGTCAACAGTTCAAAACTAAAAGCAGTTGAACAACAGGAGCATTGCCACTTACATTGAAAGTTTGAGGCGCACTATCCAGCCATTCAACTGGTGCGTAGCAAACGCTTTCGGATACTACGTAGCCAGTGCATATGGCTGAGGTGAACGCCTTGGGGAATACAACAAGAAACTCTCCAGGATTTTGCACTGTTCTATACAATGGAACTCCTTTCTCTTGTAAAATTTCCGGTGGGATCTAAATGGAAACACAGAAAATGAGTCTCGTCTCTGTGACACGAACATGGAGAACGCAGTACTTACCATAGCGGAGTCAGATGCTAGCCATATTTTTTTATTTTTACATTGCAATGGCATGACTTCCTTTAATACTTGTCTGAATTTATTCTCCGCTGCTGCCGGAATCACATACCTGCCAAGGCAAAAGGTTAAAATTTCAGAAAGGCTCAGAATTCAGTGGAAAATACAAAAGTATTTCATTGAAGACAAAGTATTCGCATACTCACCAGATCTTATTTCCTCCTGAGTGTAAGTACTCTATCCAAGGTAACCCATGTGGGTCACGATACCAACAATACGTGGTGAAAATCATCCCCACATGCAAAGTAGGCACCGTCGCACCTGCATCAATAAAATTTCCTGTCTGATTTATCTCAGGCTAACTAAAAGCATAACTAAACAAGCCAACTAAAAACACTGAATTTAGTTGTTTCAAAATGATTCTAGATGGTGAAACGTACCCATAACTGGGCCCATACTTCGTAGCACAGATCCGGGACTGTTGGCCAAAACTTTCAGATTCCATGGGTGTTTACTAGACGGCTTGGGGAGAGGGAATCCCCAGCCAACTCCGGCACAGTCTATACTGCCCGAATACACACAAAGATGACGGGTCCTTTTCCGCACCATCTTCCAGTATTCTTCCTCCACTTCAGAACTTGAAGGCTCTTTACTGGGAAATAGCATCGTCTTTGTATTGCGGGCTACGCGGTAGTAGGAGGTCAACGGAGTGCTCTTGCCCTATAAAATTCAAATGATTGTACATGCATCCCTTTGCTTCCAAGGTACATACATGAAGTAGACAGTGGAGATTATTTACCTTAATGATACAATCATCAACTTCCTCTAAAGGATCCTCATCTGATGATTCACTCTCACTTTGATCCGCTCGTCTACTGAGTTTCTCTTGACGGGCATTCCAATTCCTTTCCACCTTGTTTAGCAACCGCTTTCTTTCACCTACCATTACAAATCCATTAAACTCGAATCCCAAATTCCTTCATTCATAATAAACTTGAACTTACTCTCTGATAAAGTTTCATATGGAAGCACATATTTGACATAGATGGAATCCAATTTGGAAACTCGGTCGTTAGCCGCTTTGGGAATGTGCATTGCATCAGAAACTTTGGACCATTTCTGCTTTTCTATCGTCTCCTTGAGACCGCCAAAAGACTGGACTGTGTGGTACAAAGTGCAAAGGTCCACCTCCATCCCTCCTATGACGGGCACAGAAGACGTGTCCACATCCGTATTTCTCAAATGCTCCTTGATGGCCATCGTCTCATGAACATTGGGACCCCAGCGTTGGAACATTTTGTGAATGTAATGGTTATAGGCCGTGAATCTCATATCGTCGTCCACATTGCAATCAGGCTGGAATAAAATCACTCATATATTACAACCCCTTCACAAACAAGCTCTCAATAAAAACAAATGTATTCCAAAGTCACTAACCCTAAAACTTCGTGGAGGTATGATCCGGGCAATACCATATTTCTCAGCTTCAGGACGAATTTTCTCAATATACTTTAACGGGTCTTGGAATTGCTCTTCAGTGGGGCAATACGTGGGAGCTTCCATAGTTCTCTCCCCACCATTTGAACACGATAGTGGCACTTTGTGCGAATTATTTTCAGTCCATTTATTACTTCCCTTTATATCTTCTTGAACGGGAGGTGAACTGCTGTTGCAGTTCTCCAACTTCTTTGGCTCTTTCAAGCTCGTCGAGGTAGTAGCAGGTTGTGACTGACTGCCGCCGGATGATTTATTCACTGCATTCTTAGAGACTTTCCCATCCGACCCCGCCTTCTTCAATTGTAATAATTTAATGAAAGGGTCTGAACTTGACTCTTTCACTGTCACTGTCGGCTTCTCATCCATGCTCGTGCTGCAGCTCTTGGCAACTCTGTGGGGAACAATAAATAGAAGACGGCAATATGATTAGCATTCCATGTGACTCTTTGGGGAACAATAGGAGACGACAATAAGATTAGCATTCCATGCGGATCACACTTCATTTCATGCTGACTGAGTCACTCACTTTTTAGAAGTACCGCAGTAGGTGACTGGATTAGCAGAATCCTTCCTGACAGTCAAGGGACTACTTGGATGAGGTATAATCATCCCTTTCTTCTTCCTAGAGCCCTTCTCTCTCTTATCTTTGGTTTTACTATGGGAAGAGCTACTACTACTATTATTATTATTGTTATTGCTACTGCTGGCAGCTTCTGCAGTCTTTTCTTCTTTCAGCTTCTTCTCCAGGGCTTCTTGGTCTGGAGGACACACTACTGGTTTTGAGTTCCTGTCAAATCGAGGCACAATAGACACGTTGGGAAGATTCTGAAGAATAGAATATCCCGGAGTGTTTGGGCTGGCTCCAGTTAAAGTTCGTCTCACAGCATTTACTCCGATAGATGGATGCTGATGATGATGATGTTGACTTGTGTTCGTAACTCGCGACTGCTGACCTTGCGGATGGACAACAGAGAGGGGGAGTAAGTTATTGTTGGACATGGGGGCACGAGCGAGCTTATCATTTGCTAAACCTCCTGCTACGTTTGTGTTCATAGGAACTCTAAAGGCCGATGAGTGGGGTCTTGTTGGATCCCCTTGCCACACGGGCATGGGTCTGGTCATGGAGATTCCCGGAGCGCCCATTGGGGTCATTGGGGCCCGAGGGAATGGAATATTCAAAGGATCACTACCAATTATTGGCCTCACTAATGGTATATCCAGGTTAGCTGCCACGCTTCGAATGTGAGTTTGCAGCGTTGCTGCCGAAATACTGGTTGAGGAGAAGCACATGGTATTGGGCTGGAGCAACGGAGGTCCCATGGCTGCGCCATAGCTTTGCATTGACAACGTAGCAGGAATATTCATTGTGATGCCCGGGTGGCCCAGGGAGAATTCCTGAGTACCGCGGGCTGCTAAGACGTGGATATTACTCACAACCGGTGGGTTCAAATGTAGCGTGGGATAAAAGCTAGGACCAGGTGCACCAGGTGCACTGAAAGGGACAAAAGGAAGCGAAGGATGAGGCGTAAGATTAATGGAAGGCATGAAGCTAGGCATGTCCGTGTAGGTACCACAACTACTGGAGGAAGAATTCATAGGAGGAGTTCCAGAAGAAACTGACTCCGGGGGTGATGCATACATCTGATTCATATCAACGTTCTCTTCACTATCCATATCAACTTGAATGGCAATGGATGTCTTCTGTACAACAGGTTTAGCCTCCTCATCAGATGAAGTCTCTTCTGACTCCTCTTCTTCTTCCTCTCCACTAGATGATTCAGAGGAGGATTTCTCAGAAGGCTCCTCATCTCTCTGGATTTCAATTATCACTTTTTTCACTTGAGATTTCTCACTTTTCTCCTCCTCCTCTGCTTCATCCTCCTCCGAGTCAGATTCACGAGAGATACTTCGACTTTTCATTCTCTTAGCAGCCTTGGTATCCGTTGAAGGTCGCTTTCGTGGGGGTGGTTTTGTAATTGGTGGAACCTTCACTGGAGTACTTGTTGCAGATTTACGTGCAGCTAATCCAGTTGGTTTTGAATTGGAAGTACGGACAAGACTTGCTCGTTTTTTGGATGCAAATGATGTTGTTGTTGTTTTTGATTCCACACTGGATTTCTCCTCAGATGATTCTTCATCTTCACCTTCTCCCGCATTATCATCATCATCATCGTCATCTTCCGTCGTGTCAGACTCATCTGAGGAATCGGAGGAGGACCGATAACTACCTTTCCATCGAGGGTACACAGAAGCTGACTTCCTCGCAGCTCCTTCGGGAGTTCGGTCATTTGTAACAGGTACAGAGAAACGACGTGTGGCCACTCGTCCAGGCTCCCCTTTGCTCTTCTGCTTTGAAATAGTCTCCCGAGTACTTTGACTTCGAAGAATACGCTTAGCCGGTCTGTTCTTTCCAGTCGCCGTCGTCGTGGTTGAACCTTTTTTCGGTGGGTTCTGAGTTTTGGCTTTCGACTTTGTAACCTCTTTCTGCTTCTGTTTGCTACTATTATTTTTAGGCGGTGGTGCCGCCTTCTTTGATTTGGCATTTTTATTATTCTCCTCCTCCCTTTTCAGTGATGCATTGTACTGCTTCTCCAAGTACTCAGCTTCAGAGGAGCTACTCGTCCCAGACGAATCATCATCATCGGCTGGTTTGTCTGTACTGTTTTCCTCGTCCGAACTGAA
This sequence comes from Deuterosminthurus bicinctus, assembly GCA_034698825.1. Taxonomy (NCBI): domain Eukaryota; kingdom Metazoa; phylum Arthropoda; class Collembola; order Symphypleona; family Bourletiellidae; genus Deuterosminthurus; species Deuterosminthurus bicinctus. The sequence goes on along the minus strand of JAQIWI010000494.1, from coordinate 19,997 downwards.
ATTATTTATCAGTCCAAGGCATATTGACGCCGTTTCCTTGGTCTTTCTCGTTGGTCTATGTGATGCTTGACCAGAGTCATTCCTGCACAAAGAAAATCACACATTAGTCTTTTGTATTATAATGGGAACGAGCTGAGTGAAACATACTTTTGTTTGTCGTTATTGTTTTTCTTCGAGTCAGACTTGTTAGGTTTCCGTTTCTGTACACCATACATGGGAAGCTCTCGAAGGGGAGAAGTACTTATTCTACGAGCTGAGCGGGTTGAAACCCTTGTAGGTTTAGAGATCTTAGCCGGCTTTGAATTATTATTATTATTACTAGCTGGCTTTTTGGGTTGTTGTGAGACCACTTCTTTGCCACTGCGAAGAGAGCGACCAACAGCAGGGGCTACTGCTGCTGCTTCTTCTTCCTCTTCACTAGATTCTGATGAGGATTCGTCAGAGTCATTATTATTACTTGACTCGCTACTACTGTTGTTGCTACTATTGCTACTACTGTCACTGGAGGCTGAGTTAGATTTTGAACTTGATTTCGAGGGAGAAGTCTTTTTAGCTGCATTTTTAGAGTGACTACTAACACCATAAATAATATCAGGAGACGGTGCATTGCGCGATTGCGAGCTGAAAAGGAAACAAAGATTCAACGTTTATGTGGTTATTTCAACGTATGTACTACACTGCTTGCTTGTAAAAAAAATTGGAAACTTACGGGCTCTCCTTCCGAAGTTTTTGTGTAATAAGCTCCTTCTTTTTCTTCACCGTGACTTTGGGCTTCTCTCCCCTTGCTGGTAGTGTATGAGCTTTTGAACGAGTTAATATGACGTTGCGTCCTGTAGAGAAACCAAATTGTTTCATGATTTTTTTTTTCGCCCACACGAGGTATTAACTATTTTTTAGCAACTAATAGTACTAAAAAAACTACAGCTGGTATTTATGAAGCTACCTTTCTTGGTGATTTTGGAAGCAACTGCAATACTAGATGCTGGTTTAGATTTAGCAAGTCGTTTCTCTTGATACTTTAACTTAAGGGCAGTCATTGCGAATCTAGCATCACGTTCATTAATACGGTTCGGCTTTAGTAAAGCTGTCGTAAGATCCTTTCGAACTTTTCCAAATGCTGCGATGGCTTTTTCGGCTTGCTTGACCACAACCATGACGTCCGGGATTCGTTTGAGACCAGGAGATTTTCTATTACTACTCGCCTCAGCCGTTTGGGAATTTGTACTAGATTTAGCAGGGGTGTTATTAGAGGACTTGTCTTTTGATTTTCCATTGCTGCTGGCATTGTAGTTGCCACTACTACTGCTACTGGCATGATTGGAACTAGCGGAAGCACGGGGAGTAGGCTCAACCGCAGGATTCGTCGAAACCACATTTTTCTCGGGAGTCTCCACAAGCTTCTTAACCCCTTCATCATTGTTATCGTCCGAGCAATGAGCCTCAGTTTCAGGTGGGCAATTAAAGACGTCTAGTCCTGCTGGCAATACTGGTGTACCTGAAAGGAAAGACAACATTACTACTTGTCTTCACGAAGAACTAACTGCTCCTCTTAGCTAAATCATCAATCAGTATCTCAGCTGACTCACCCCTGTAGCACAAGAAGGTTAAAAAGTCTTCAGTTTTCGGCCTCTTGGCTGGAATAAATGTGGGTGATAATGGCAACGCTTTCTTCTCTACACGTTTCTTAATGCTAATCTTGGCATGTTTGACCGGACTATGTCCTATCGTGATACTTGCCCCCTGAGCAAATTTTCTCTGAGCATGAATTTTTGAGCCCAAACTTGTTGATCTGAAAAAAAAAAGAAGTCAGAAATCGCATTAAATACTTGATCCGACATGAGATTCCTCATCAAAATAAAACTCCGTCAACTCACGTCTTCTGATGACTTTCCGCCGGCTTAATCGGAGGACGGGTGGGGCTAAGATTGTTGTTACTATTGCTACTATTACTGCTGCTGCTATTATTGTTATTCTTTGTTGTTGACTTCTTTTTCAGTGATTGCGGCTTCTGTACATTCTCATTTTTGGCTGCAACCACCATTATTAACCCTCACGACGGTCCTTTGTAAATTCATATACACGCCCTTATTATTATCTTCTTCTTCGTCTTCTTGTTGGCACTTTGTTCCACAAAGATAATCAGGCATTCACACCACCGCAAACATCCATAACTAATAATAATATTGACAATCAAATCTTGTGAACACAGTATTGGTTGTTGTTGTTCCTCTTGATGGTGATAGATGAAGACAGTCAAGTTGAACGGCACACAAACTTATCATGGCACTCAATTAAGTCACACATATTTAAGCTCTAAAAAATTCCTAAGTCCAGTCTGATTATATTATGTGTGTGCAGACTTTAAATATCCATCTCATTCATCCTTTTCATCATTATAATTATTGCTGGAGAAGACAAACAATGGTTATTTGTATGCACGCGCCCGGCCGGAACCGGAAATTGTGCATCAGCAGGGCACAGAATGGCTCTTCTTCACTCAGGCACACACTCACCAACTCATCCATAATAATCATCATTTAATTATTATTTTTCTAATCATATAACCCTTCGGCCCTTACCTCTTCAGGCATTGTGGCCATTTAAAAAAAAACTTTCTTCAAAGTCTATGGCAGTGAGAGAGCAGTATAGTGACAATGCTTATGATGTCTTGAGTATTTCCTTGGCTTAACACACGTGTATTAATACTACTACAATAACTTAAAGTAGTTGACAGGTAGAGGTGTACAGAAGAAGTAAGAAGAAGTAAAATTGAAGAAGATGATGATGATGATGACGACGATGAGCCTCTGAGATGTGGATCCGTTCTGACGATTTATGATGTCTCACACTGTCTTTATAACTTCTTCAGTATACTTTTGTTCTTCTTCTTCAGTCTTTTTGACTCACTGCTCCACTGCAATGGGAAACTGACTGAGGAGTCCGTCACTCACTCAGTCATTGTGACAGCCAAAGTATACAAGCTTTGAAGAACACACTTAAATGACTTGATCACTCATCCACTACTGATAACCTCAAGACAAAAACAAACAATAGAAGAAACAAAAACTCAGCAGAGCTTGTACAGTAGTAGTGTCTGACCACCAAGAATAATCATCATGTCGCTCCCGACGAATAACACACGCTTTCACACACAATATATAACATTTATAATGTCAAAGACAACAAGATAAATCCACACACAAGTCCTCTGAACCCTTTAAACTGAATTAAACAGGTAAAGTCCAGGAGGACGTAGTAATAACACTAATACAGACGGAGAGAGACAGAAGAAGTAGAAGACCATAGGAGAGTTCTTTATGCTCATGTGGGGACAATAGTGTAAGTAAAACCCAGTGCCTTCATTCATAATATTTTCTCTCCTGCCTGCTGCATATATGGCGTTCCAGTCAGTCTCTCTACGTCCCGATATATATAGAAGTTTCCCTTTAGGATGCTCCTTCCTTCGTCCTCGTCCATATACCCGAAAATCCTTATTATAACACAAGCAGACAAAAGTTGTAGGACTGCTACAACAGAACCAGCAGCAGCAGTCGAGTCTGGCTCTGGTTCCTCATCACACATAAAAGTTCAGTGTTGCCCCGCTCCCTTCACACTGCCTCTGCACGTAGGCCAGAGCCACAGGGTGTCCAGGGTATGTGATAGGAACCACTCGGGCCTGTTTTTGGAGATTGTGCAACGATGGGGGTGCCTTACTAGGTTCCTCACACATCCACTGGCCCTCTCTCTCTCCTTTACAATGCCCTCATGCATGAAACATCTGACAACTCTTCATCCCCTTTTCAAGAATCATCCTCAACATAATCACTACACTACTGTCCCTGCGGTCATTGTTAGTTACTAAGGGACCATCACCAACATCCCTGCCCTACACACTTCTCGTATCCCTACCACTCCAGTCTCACATCTTTCTTCTAATTACCACAATTTCAAATACAATTATTATACCAGGGGTTCCATACATCTGGCCTGCTATTTTTTTTATTTGCATTATTAATATTCAAACTTGTGTATAAAGTCTCTGTGTCATGTCAAATGTAATGATAACAGTTGTATTTTTTTTATAAAAATTCTAACATTGTTGGTAATTGTAGATTACTATTAGAGGCTACATTCGCATATTTGTCATCATAAAAAGCTACTATTCCACAGCACTCGCATCATACTCAAGTGGATCACCAATCATCCAGTATTTCAGGATTCAAATCTTCTGGCTGACTTGGACCAAAATCTAGCGGCTGGGCTGAATTAATGTTTTCCACTACTGGCAAATTATTCGGCACCTCCTCCACACTCAAGGCAGATCGTACCCGGGGGGACATGAGTAGGTCTTCGTCTGCTTCAGACACTTGTGTAGAGATGCTGGAATGACTCGGACGGTCCACAGTTTCTTGACCTTTGGGAGATGCTATGCAAGTTTCGTAGCGAGCGTCATCATCATCATGAACTCCAGAAGATTCCGAAGAATCACTGGCTTCAACAACATCCTCTGCTGAGTTCGCTGGTTCAGCTGGATTGTAGCTTTGATCATGAGCCTCATCTACAAGAGGCTCGCTCATATAATCGTCATCTGCGGCGGATTCCGTCCCCGAGCTGGAGACTTGAACAATGACCGACTTGTTGCGCTCTTGTTCCGCGTTGGAACTCGTCCGACTGCCACTCTTAGCTCCACCTTCGGATTCTTTGTCACTGCTTTCTCTCGAACTCCCCGCCGAGCTGCTATTACTTCTCGAGTCCTTTACGCTTGAACTCGTCACTTGAATGTGGTCATCATTGGGTCCAGGCATGCTAACATTGCTCATCACAGACACATCTTTCACTTTACACCTGCAAGTACAACAAAGCGAGAGCTCACAATATGCCAACTTAACTTGAGGTGTAATTATTATGAGCGTCCATACCGAAAAGGTGATAGTTCACATTGAATACCAATGCTGTGCGAGGACTGCTGGAAAGGATTCGGAGGCTCCAGAAGAAACTCTCCTGGCTTCCTTCCTAATAGCATTCGTCCATCTCCACCGTCAATCCTAGCACATGGATGCTCATCATCCCAGGGGATCCTCTGGCGCTGAAAATCCATTGGCTCAGAAAAATATCGTTGTGGTACGAAAACTGCCCGTCTCAGCTCCCTCGGCAATTGAGAATAGCTAAGACAGCGTCTCATCTAGTTTATCAAATTTAGAGCGCACTTAAAAGTGCGGAATATACTTCTCCAAGTTTATGAATGAATAAATGATAAATGATTCACCGAAAGCTATTCTCTCATGCAGGTTATTTTACAAAGCCAAAAGTATCAGAAAGCCAAGACAGTACGTGCTGTAAGGTGCTACATGTGGCTAGCATACTTCAAGTTGTTAAGAAACATAGCCACAGCCCCCATAAGCTTTATTAATAGATGAACAAAAATCAAAGCTACTTACCACTCCTCTTGCGTAAGAATTGAACTTGTCTATCGCTTCGTAAACAAAACCAGTGTGGACCATATCTTCTTTATTAGACTCGGACCGGAGGTCCAAATGAGATCTCGACTGCAACCCAAACCACAATCTCAAGTATTACACCTGCCGTAGTACCCATAGTAACTTGCAATACTAAAGTAACCTTGTAAGGTTGTACGGAAAAATACAACTACAAATCTTACATCAGAGCTTGGCTGGCTTAAATTTTCTTCACTAACTTCTAAACCCGCTGAGTATTTACCGTAAAAAGATCCCAGTAATGTTTGCTTTAACTTTGCTCTGTAGCTCTTTACCTTTTGAATCATCATCACTTTTCCGTTTCTATCGAGCGACACCGCATGCCCAGCAGGTTTGATGGCTGGCGCACAAATTTTCTCGCCCGTCGCGGCAGACGGAGCGTGGGACGTCAAACTAACGCCAGCAACATAGTTCCAGTATTCATTTGCGGTACCAGGTATGGAGGACGTAGTTACTCCTTCTATACTATGGCTTGCTGGCTTAATTGAGGATGCCTTCTTGGGAAGCTTCATCGAGCTAAACAGAACATGAGTAAAGCTACTTTAAAGGCGAAAATACAACGAAAATGAGACGAGCACGTATTAAACCATACCTAAAACTCCGAGGAAAATCTCCAGCTTGCTTGGCCTTCAAAAGTGTGTTCAACTTCTCTTTCACACTATCGCGAGCAGCCTATTATTCATTGGTTAAATTTTTAATTTACTAATAATACAATAAAGTACATAAATAAACCAACGACACCTTAATTTCCGGATCCACCACAAAGTCTAAAGGCTCTTTGCTGTTACTGAAAGAATGCCAGAGTGGAGTGGATGCACTAGTCGGACTCGGGACTGGACTAGGAGATGAGAGACCAGCTGGTGGGCGCTTACTAAGCCGAAGGGACACAGCTACAACAAATAAATGTTTAGGAATCCATTCAGGACTAGAACTTTACTAACTTTACCTTCAGTCTGAACACTTTTGCATTTCTTCTCAAAATTTGAGAACGGTTTTGTCCACCCCATTCCAAGCGATAGAATAGCGCCTGAAAATCAAGAACAGTGTCATGAGACTCGCAATGGATATGTTACCTGCGCTAACAAAGTAATTGCATTACCGATCTTCTTGGACTTTACAATTCGGACCCCAACTTCCGGATCTTCATCCTGACTCATTCTATTCTGAACTTCCTTCTCTAGGTAGTTTTTCCGCTCAATGTCGGTCTGAGTAGTTTTGTTGGGATTCTGAATATCATCCAAGGGTTCATGGACAAAATCTGAAGGTCCGCTTTGAACTGCCACGCTGGATTTACTCCTGGTAAGTTATCATTGATCAGAAGAACTGCAACACGGCCACAAAAATTTCTCTTGTTGTTACCTGGTGGTGAAACCAAACTTCTTGAGTATTCCCTGAGGTTGTGAGGTAGGACTATCCTTCAGATTTTCAACATCTTTCTCGGCCTCCTTCTTCGTCGCAATATTCATCAGATCCCTAAATTTAGGCTCCCGTTAGGTAAGTCGTTTTTTAAGTATGTTGATCAAATACGGTGCTAACACCACTAGAATTACTCACTCATTTGAACCAGTGTCAATTCGATTTAATTTGTCATCATTTATTTTGAAATAATCTCCACTAGGAGAATTCTTCCCCCAAAGTGAAGTATTAGTTCCCTTGCATTCATGCCCTGGAAGATTCCGATCTGGCAGAGAAGCAATACTCGCTGCTCGATACATGGGAGCGTTAGAATGACAATAGTCAGCCACGTCTACCACGTCAAGTCCATCTTCAGACTCAGGCTCAGGGACTTTTGGAATGGCAGTAGACGAAACTACAGATCGACGAAGAGATCCAAATAGAGTCGCTCCGGATCCTTGAATAGCTTGAGGCTAAGACAATGAACATCGATACATTTCTAGCGTTTGGATTCCAGGGGTCCTTTCCGGATGAAAGATGGACCTTACCTTTCTAGACAGCAGCATCATATCCTTAATCTCTGCGATTTCTAAATCCCTCTGGTCTCTCCTTGGGGTAAGTCCCAGAGACAGTACATGATACCAAAGCTGAGGAATCCTACTTCTATTAATCGGCAACGGCTCATTGGGATTACTCGAATAAAGCTGCCGCAAACTTTGTAAGGTGAACGTTCTCCACGGCAAATCAACTATGAATTTATATGGAATCAATAAAAAGATCTGTAGGGGGAAGATATTGGCATGAGAAACCTTACGATTGCAGAGTTCCCACATGACGCTGCACAAAGCATATACATCGGATCTGACAGAGAACTGCTGTCGAACAAGGACTTCGGGTGCCATCCAGTGTCGCAGGACGTTCAAGTGAGCGTCTGAGGTCAGAATGGGATGCCGAACTGCCATGGCAGTCTGCATGTGCAAGTAATGATAGCATTGATACTGAAATTAGTGATGCAAATAATTACAAAAGTACGACAAATTTTGATTTCAGCACCTCGGAATGAATGTTTTCTGGCAGGCAGTACTCGAAGCCGGATAACTTGGCCACTCCGTTAGACACAAGCATGATAGCGTGAGAGGATATTCCACAGTGAATCAATTTCATTGAATGGACGTACTCCAACGCGTCACACATTTGAATGATGACATCGGTAGCGAACTTTGGTGTTAGTTGTTTTTGCTGCGATTAACACCAAACACAGATTTCATTCACAAGTAAATATTAGTGCGATCTAGTACCACGTCTTACGTCAATGTGAACCACGGAGTAGAGGGATCCTAGGGAGACCCTTTCGTATACTAGTGACACGGCCTCACAATGCTCTGTTTGACATACTCCAAGAAGCATTAATAGATTCGGGTGGTGCAGCTTACTAAAAATTAATTCAATAGGTTCAGCTCCACTACTTAATTGAATGTTAAATTTAACTTACCTTCTCATTTCCAATTCATTTATTAAAATATCTGGGACGCAATGTGGACCAGCTTTGGTGAAGAGCTGACGAGTTGAAACGAGTGTTTTTCTCGTCGTCCAAACTTTGGGATTGAAACTGGTGAATTTCCCACAAATCCAAGAGGGTACGTCTTCATCTTTCTCCTCTTCGAGATCACTAACTTCAGAAATGTAAGGCACTCCAATAACAGACGCACACCGCTCACCCACCCCGAAATACACCTGAGAGGTGTCATGGCAATTAATCTTCCGAACAATACAGAAATATGTACAAAGTTTTACCTTGCCAAATCCAGTGTGATGAATCCCATTACGTAGCTCGTCCATATTGATATGAATTCCGTTTCGACTTCTCACGTCCCTGTTTACCACGGACTTGCGAAATATACTTCGCACTACATCACCAAGAACCGAGCTGGACCTTCAGACAGTGACAAAGAAACTGTCAGATGTCATTTCGCCACAAGCTGTCCACTCATTCTAAATAATCAGCCCGCCGTCTCAAACTTACCGTGGCGACAAGCTATTTTGCATTTCTTTCAGCATTTCCATACCACTTGTTTCCGTAGTACAGAGTCTTGCACTTTCGATGACATTATGAACCCCATGCATTTTTGTCGAGTCTGGCTGCAATAGCGACCAAGCTCTGAAAACAAAGGAATTTCCATACAGTGATATGCAAGTAAGTACCTAGCTGAATACCCTAGTTGACTCATTCATCGGTTCATATCAGCCAAAAAATTCATTCAGCAGGCAGCTGCATGCTGCATCACTCTCATTCCACCTAATGACCTCAAAAATCTCAAATCTCACTTGGGTGTTCTTCGCTTGTGATCGCAAATCCTCAAGTCACCTCCAGCTTGTATCAACATCTTCAAAATGGATGTGGAGCCACTGTAACAGGCTCCATGAAGTGCTGTATACCCTTCCGGCTGGCATCTTGCATTCGGTTTCGCTCCTAAGCTTATCAGCAAGCTCACCACTTCCGTCAGACCCTTGAATGCCCCACAAAATAAAGCCGTCTGTCCATCTTCATTAAAGCAATCCACATTGACACCTGAAAAAAGTCCAAAACATTCTTAAACTAAACATCTAACCAGCTTCGTTCATACGCCAAGCCCCAGGACCTTCAGTATTAACAAGCAAAACAACAGTACTAGCTAAATTATAACAACTACAACGCCTTATCTACCAGCTTATTGCCTTACCTCTAGCAGCAAGATCTTTAATTTTCTGTAGTTTGGAGGACAAAACTGCATTGTGAAACTTGTCCTCTAATGTAACTGTGTTTGTTGGCCAAGCGACTAACACTGGTGGGTCAGCCGTTCTATATTCTCTGATCAAAGCAGTCATCTTTGACAATTATCACTTTCACGAATAACAAAAACAAGACAACAAATCCACTACAAAACTACTTCCGTCCTTCACATAGAGAAAACTCTAAAACGCTAGAATATATTCACTAAATTCCCACGGGATGAAAACACAACGAAAACATCAACAACACACATCACTTGGACACTTTTTCACCATTTCGTCAAGAATTGACCGTTACATTTCTTCGATAACTATGGAGACGCCGATTCGAGCTCTTTGCACCTCCTCTCGCCACCTGAACAAAAATTACACGCACATCGCGTTGCTCTCCAGCGCATCTCCTCAAGGCCCCGGCCAAGACAATTAAGCAAAGGCGGGAATTCGAAATTTTGCTCTGAAAACGTTTCCGACCGAATTTCTTCAAAATGGAAGATTTTTCACCAAATTTTCAATAATTCATCCTAGTTCCTCTAGCTGCAATGCAATATTTTATGTCTAATATGCTGTAGCTGTATCAAGAGCTACTAGATTAAGAAAATGCTTATCAAGTCAAGGAGTGTTGAAGTGGAATGTTGTATAAATCGAAAAATTAAATACTTTTTTTTATTATTTTTTAATTATTTATTTTTATTATTATTAACATTGTGAGACGCCAGTGAAAATTGTGGAGAAGGCATATAGAAAATGCTGCAGACAGCCTTTCTAAAGGCCCCATAGGGAGGAAATTATGAATTTGTGGGGCAATTTATGAGAGAGAGACTACAGACTATATATCGAAACTTGCTGACTGAAAGGTCCGTAATTCCGCATGTAATACTTGATCGCCAGACTTGTGCTAAGTTGATATTGGATCGCTTAAGATAATTTAGCAGATAAATTGAATTGAGGTGCTTCTATATGGTAGGCGTTGAAAAGGTTCCCATTGGCATAATGAAATTTAATTGTAGGGCATGTGGTATTGTAGAAGAATTTTAAACGCAGTTATACGTGATGACGAGTGCAAATTAGCCTTGCTGGTTATGACGACGAAAGTATAATTTAAAGAGGAAGTGTCGTAGTGTGTAGATTTATTTTGCAATGTCCATGGAAGAGGCTGATAAGGACAGTGTCATATGGTCCTCTGATGATGGGAAGAGCAATGACCTGTCAACTACGGATGCTGAGGAGAATTATTTCTCTCCGGATGTGGTAATGATATCTTTACTTATTTTCAGACGATTCTGTGAGTTTCTGTTAAATGACATGACTGAAGCTATTTATTTTTATCTTTGTGCAGAATGATGACAGTCTGACCTCTGTAGCTGCTTTGGAGGCTGCGATCGAGCAAGTAAAATCATTGGTGTTGGAAACAGCCGGAGTGTCGGATGAAAGAAAGAAACTTGTCAAGCGTCTTATTGAACTCAGATTAAAGCTGCAAGATGTAAAGGAGGTGACGAATGAATTACCTCCGGATCCGGACTATTTAAGAATCGTCAATAGCCATCAATTTATTCTTCAGAAACAGCCACTTCACCGCTCCGCCCAGTACTGTGATAAATGTAGTGGTGTTATTTGGACCATTTTTCAGTCCTGGTATCGTTGTAAAGGTATATCCATTTGGATCTGTTTGAAATGAGCTGCTAACATGGGATCTAAAGTGTTTGATTGGTATTTCATAGGATGCTTCTATCAGTGCCATGCCAAATGTTTGAATCAAATACTGCGAATATGCCAGTTTTTGCGAGTGAGCAACGAAACTCAGTACATTTACGAGATATGTCCAGAAGTCGGATTGGCCTCACAAGGATATAAATGTGCAGAATGTAGAGCTCATTTTACGTTGAGTAAGCTTTTCAAATCTGTAATGGACCTGAATCGGATTCTTTGTAAATGATTTATTGGGATTGAACAGAGAACAGCTGGTTGGAACCACGACGATGTGACTACGACGGACTGTACTACTGCCCATTGTGCCATAAAAATGCAACCTCACCGGTCCCAGCTCGCATCGTTCATAACTGGGACTTTGAAGAAAAGCCTGTTTGTGAGGCATCACGTCAATTCTTGGTGCTTATGGGGAAAAAACCGAATATCAATCTCGATCAGATCAATCCGCGACTGTTTTATTTTGTCGAAGAGCTCAATACTGTGAAGGTAATGCTGTGATGATTCTTGCAACGCTCGTTTTGTCCGATTTTAATGTACAACTTGGATGTTTTGCCCACAGCGACTACGAGAGGAAATCATGGTGATGAAAGAGTACTTGATGACATGCAGGGAAGCTAGCAGTCAGAAGCTTCTTAGGTTACTAGAAGGGCGACAACACTTCGTGGAAAACTCAAACATGTACTCCTTGCAAGACTTGATCGATACTCACAACTTCACATTGGTGAAATTCCTGGAGAAAATTCAAGGAACGTTTTTAAAGCACATCAAAGAAGACTGTCAGGTACGTGAAAGTTGTTATGAATGCTTTCATTATTTCGATGAAGCCGGGTCGGAAATTTTATGCCGTATTTATCTTTTATTATTACAGACCTGCCAAGGGAAAGGTTTTATTTGCGAGATTTGTGAAAACATTCAAGTTATCTTTCCTTTCGATACTGCAACGCATCAATGTCCATCGTGTCACGCTGTGTTCCACAACATTTGCTTTGTCAAGCGGGACCATTGCCCAAAATGCCTTCGATTGTCTCAGCGGAAGTCTGCTCAAAACTGAGACCTTTTCTCAGCCGAGCTCATCGCGTCGTATTTTTTTTACATACCGTTCTCCACATTTGATATGATCCTTTCTATACGAAATGATTTTTGGGAAAGCAAACTGCAAATGGCTTGCTAGTTGAGATAGAGTTTTGTAGAGTTTTTACACAGATTCAGCTGCATAGCATCACTGTTGACAATTCCAGCTTGACATTTGGGATTCCAAGTAAGTCTCATGAATAAAACAAGCCCTGTTGAATCAATTCAAATGACAATCTTTATGGCCGTCCTAATACCATGTGCTATGCTCAACGACTCGTCTCCCTCTCTCCCTCTATGATGTCCCCCTCTTTGTATTGATGACTCTAGATTTTTATTCACAAAGCTTGCCTTGTTTTTAAATGGAACAAACAAGAGAAGAGCCCATTGTAAATTCATTTCCTAGGTGGACTGTAAGTATAGCCAAACTGGTCGTTGTATTGAAAAGGCATTGTAGCATGTAACCGTACGCTAGGCCAACCATTGGCATTAATGCAATACGCAGTACCGCTATTACGACTAAATGTATAGATCTGCTTGATTTTAGGATGTCGTTGACTATGGTCAATTGCTGGTCTGTGGCCGTACACTGCATTACTTCGCATTGGCACTCTCCTACAAGGGAATTCTTCCTGTGCAGCAAGCAATATAAAGGGTTAAGTAGAGTTCGTGCTGCGAAGCAGAAATGGCCCCTAATTGTCCCCACTGCGCGCTTTTACCTCTTTATCCGTGAGTAGGTAGAAGACGGGGTGCTTTCTGTCACAACGATGAATGCTCTGATCGTATCCCTCCGCGTAAGAGAAGACATAGTCGTAGGCCGGCTTACAGCAAATGTTGTCCTTGCCGTTGTGAAAGTACGTCAAGTCAGGGTAGCAGTCCTCCCCGACTTTGCTCTCTTTATTGCACTACCCGTATAAAGAATTCATTGGGATCACATTTACGTGTGTGATGTATGGTTCGGAAGGGAAGTAAAATGAACTAACTCGAACGCCTTTCTCCATCAGGGCAAGGGTCTGCTCGAAGAAGCGCATTTTCTGCCATGGTGTAGATTGCTGTCCCATCTTTCTTTATTACTCCGATTTCCCGTGCAAGATGAATGACTTTTGTTGTACTTTTTTCTATACGGCTCACTTCTATTCCATCCCTGTCGATGGCTTTGCTCGTCCAAATTACCTTGAGTCAGTAGAAAGATAAAGGGTCCTTTTCAGCACACTTTGATCAACGACTTCCCGATTGTTTTCCTCACCCAGTCAATCAAGTTGGGAAAGTTCGTCGTCTGTCAGTAGTGAGTGTGTCGCTCTGCAAGCTATCCACGTACTCAAGCCTATTCCTTCTCAAGCTATTCTCTCAAATTATATTAGAAATAATACAATAACAATGTAATTCCGTATAGATTAGTGAGTATTATCTACGTGTACAAGACGAAGTAAGTAGAAGAAGAAGACAATGCTAACTTAACTTGATCTCGCCCTCAGCTTCTGTATCTCTATCCTCTATTATGTGACATTTGACTGACAAGGCCAAGCAGAAGACTTGGCTCACTTCCTTCCAACAACTTTCCAACTTTGGTGGAAAATAATGACTTGGAGCATTTCTGTAGTAACCTCATTACTCAACAGACTCTCTGCTTCCGACACAATGTAAACGATATGCCTTTCACACCCTGAGGAAGACTCATCTTGAACCTTGGTTTAAAGATGCCAAGAAAGACCACGTTCTTCTTCTTCTCATTAAAGGCCTATACGCACATCTCATTTGGCATTCCAAACAATTCCTCACGCACCACAACTTACTTATGTATGTGGAATGTGAAGAGGAGGAAGGGAATAAGTGTGTGGACGTAGCAGAAAGTCAAAGGTGCTAATTGTTCTAGAGATGAAGCCAACATCTTGAGGTTTTACCACACATCCGCATAATATGCGACCGCGTCAACACCCAAGTTGAATTTCACGAGTCCCTTATTGTCTCTCTTTCCTCTCCGTTTCATAATGTTGACGACGCCGAGCTCCTCCAACTATACTCCTACACGCAAGGACGCAAAAACAATAAAGGCAGAACAAATAGAAAGTTAGTCATATTCTAAGTCAAGTAGTAGGTCAGCAGTGAGCTCTAATTGCTCATGTACATAAGTATATAAGGGAAGTGTAATTAAGTTGCACGTGGGTGAAGGATTCTCACAGCCCTTTCCCCATCCCCAATGAGTCCCCAAGGGCTCATTCGGAGCAGCACATTAATGTTTCTCGTAAAATTTCAATGCTTTATGCCCTAACTTGGCTTTATGGCTACCGTGTATACACATTACGACATCGACCTTAAGCTTTGGATGGTGATTGAAATTGCTCTCTTCAGTTGCACTACTGATGACTTCAAGGCGAACGGAAGTGAAGTAAATTTTAGGTGAAAAACATACAACTTGTTGTTGTTCAAGTGGATGATGATTAAGTTGGTCATTAGAATTCAACGGCACGGAGCATGATCGTGAGTCATCTTAGCATTCATTTTCCTATTACCACACGGACTCTCATTAAAAGCCCGCGTCACTATACTTGTTATCACCACTAATTTTTTAAGCTCCCTGACTCATTGCACTAGCTCTGACTCAAAGCTGAATATTTATTGCTACTAAAAATGGCTGAGTAATGGACGAGGTTAGAAACTAGTAGAGAAGGGCATTATGAGTTTACATACTAGAGGAAGAGTGTGTGGGTTGATCATTTCTACGGTCCGTTGACTTCAACATGTAATGCACACCGTTCCGAATCCCCCCGGACTTTATTAGAAGGCTCAGAGGAACCGGGAAACGAGGGCCATGTTAATTGGCCTATGGTGTCTTTGTCCTCCTCTCATCTGTAACGTACCGTAGCCATAGTGCAATAATAAAAGGTGTCATAATAATTTAAAAGCTTAAACGTAAGCCATGCTCTCGCGTTGCATATATGACTGGTGCGTTTGGAATGGAAGACTGTGTGGTGTTCCCTTCCGAACACCTGCAGTCATACACAACTCCTCATTATTAGCTCCTCATGAGGTTATTGGCTCCGACTTTTTTTTTATTATGCACAATTTAATTTGAGCCCGTCTCCTCTTGTCAAATTAGGGCGAGTGAGCTTGAGTTTTAGGGGCTAATTAATTTGCACGTGGAAGTGAGTGAATCTCCTGAGGCAAGCACATATAATACACATGGGCGAAAACTCTTGTACTTCTTGTTGTGGAAGAGTAAAAGAAGAAGTATCTGGATTTGATAGCAACTAGGCCACGACCAGAGGCAAAAAAAGCCATACACACACAAACTCTGGCATGTGAAGTTGTATAGTTTTTATAAACTTTATTAAATCACTTAGTAGAAATAAGCTTAATACGAGATTCAACGATACACAGCAGGCACTCTATGGAGGGAGACTTAGAGATTTAATGGAAGATCAGACGGTACACGTAGGAGAGGATTAAGGGGAATAAACAGTAGATTGAATCATTGAGCTTGATTCGCTGACCACTATTGCAAGCAGTTCCTTCATCATTGGACAAATAGGAGCGCTTACATTGGCAAATCCGTGTAGCCGGATGGCACTCCGCGTTGATCACACATGCAATCGGCGTCCCTAGTTCACTCTCACAACGCCGGGTAACTTTCGCCCGACATTTCCCATTCCTGTAAATCGTGCCGGAGACGTCGCAGACACATACATACCCACGCTGTGCCGACTGGACACATAGAAGTCCTCGTCCCACATCACAATTTGACTCGTCGTTGCTATGCATACTACACACGTCCCCGTAATCTCTGGATCCCTGTCCCATGGCGGGATTGTACTGGTGTGGTGGTGGACCTTGCTGATATGGTGGTGGCCATCTTTGATTATTACTATTGTACTGATTGTACCCCTGGTACTGACCAAGTACTACCCATGGCCACAGCAAGATAAGGACGGAAGGGACCAGCCAGCCCATCATCCAGCAACCTGTACACACACAATTCAACAACACTTTAAATCAGCTGACACTGTCCCACTTGTCACAATCCAACAAAATTTCACCTTTCAGATGCATTTTTATTTTGCAAGCGAGATAGTACTGAGCACAATGTAAATCACATGGCAGTCTTCAATTACATTTCTTCACTATGCGGAAGGAATAGAACGTCGTATGGATGTAACGGTGATAATCTCTTGTCAAGCTCCTCGTCCTCCCAGTCTTAAACAACTGAACAAGTTTAAAAGTAAGGCACATCCAAGCTCCATTGTGTCCCAGTCCCAGTAGGAGCACAAGTGTACTATATGACTAATGTCAGCTCTCTAATATTTCTACTGCTTCACCATCCTCCGCCGTCGTCGTTACACACACTCACGGTAATAATAAATCCCGTTCGAGTCATCCAATCTTTCAAAACTTATCCTCACTTCTCACGTACTTGCTAATGCAAATTGCACACACACACTCTTGAGCTCTCAAGTAGTTGTATATAATATAATATGTAAAATTGCCCTTGTGTGTTCTGTATGTGTCAGTGTGTGTGTGTGGGTTATGTGAGGGAGTTTATGCCTTCTATTTGACCACGTGTATTTTATGAGTGTGAGTTACACGTAGGAGAAGTTTTGCAAAGGGTTTTTAATGTATGCTCTCTCGCTCTCTCTATCTTTCATCCTCTCTCGCCCCCTCCCTCAATAATAGATCCTATATAGTCCTTGTCATCCAAAGTGTGAGCCAGCCTTGTTCTTGGAGCTATTACTAATATGATGGGGGTAATAATTTTACCTGGTGAGTCATCTCACATAGTAAAGACTAATGGTTTCTCGGCCGTAACAACATCAACAGGTTCATAAGTCAAAGTCAAATCAAGCCACTTTGTCACCTTGCTCCACCTCCAGTCATTGTAAGTGGATGGATGAGAAGAAAAACGACGACGACGTTATTGACAAGCAGAGGCAATTATATTGTTGTGCGCATACTTGAGGAGAACAATGGGGAATCGGACACCTCTTGTTATGACGATCTAAAGTAATTATGTCGTTCTGGAGCCATTGTGCCATTGTGCTTGAGTTTCCTTAGAGTCTTATATTCCCTTTGAAAGTTGGTTGGAGAAGAAGAATCTTGGCCCGAGTCACTGTGACGCCTTTGCCCAGAACGGAGGAAGAAGAAGAAAGGAAAACAAAGCGGAGAGAATGGTAATTAAGGAGAAGATGAGCGGAAGCAGGTGGAATGGGGCTTAATCTACCCTTAAGCTTATCAAGGAAGACATTAAAAGGAAGGGGACTGTGGGAATTGCATCCGCAGAATTGACTGTGAGAGGGATGAAGAATGGGAGCTTAGCCGATTAGAATGCAAATCAAATAAACTCCTTTCCTGCATCTTTCTCTCCCTTTGTAGCGTGGTGCGTCCCTTTTGGTTATTTTCCTTTCTCCCTTCGGCCGACGATCTTGAGAATCTTCAAGATGTTTCACCGGCCATGTGGCGGTATAACTCTTTGGTACAAATTAATGCGAATCTGGAATTATTATGCATTCAGTATAGTCGTAAACAGCCCGAGGGTCATAGTACCGCCTTGGGATTGCAAGGCTCATTCTTCTTCTTTTTCTATCCTCCGCTGCATCAATTGTACTACAAACTACAAAAGTAACACACGGAGAAGGCACGGAGGGGAGAGCCGAAGGAAGAGCTGGAGGACTGCGGAATATTTTATTACTTGGAGAGTTTGAGTAGAGAGAATACCAAGACTTATTACGATTCTCCTTTGGTACAGCTCGTAAAGGGAGACGTAGCAAATGTTGCTGCTCATGTGTATAGCAGCAGTAGCGGAAAGATTAGACCGCGTCATTGTTATTATTGGGAAACTTTTATAGACTCCTTTGTGAAAATCACACACACAAACAATGCCATTATGTAATGGAAAAATGGGGAAGGAATGTCAGCTGTTTACTCGTCGTTCAAAATACATTGCACTTAGTCCCCTGTCAAGAGCGACGACAGGTACAACGACATGGAATGGAGTTAACAACGGGTACTAATAATGCCCTTGTTTGTATCAAAGATTATCATCATAAATATAAAGCAGAGGATCCACTCTGTTGTTGGGTAATGCCGGATGTGTCAAACATGGAGGATTACAATTCCCTGACTTCTCAAAGGCCAAGAAGCTTTTGTACTTGAGCCTTGGTATCATCAGGATCTATCACAGAGTGTCCTTGTGTGCGAGGGGAGGTGAAAATCTCATAATCATTTTCACCGGGTTTCGTCTTATCACCGAAGAAATGAATGGTAGGATACTTTTCGAGGTATCGCAAGCAGTAAGTTTTATCCCAACCAGTGGGGAAGACATCAAAGCTGATTTGTCCGCCGATAGAGAAAGTAAGGCCGAGATCCGGGAATTCCTTCTTGAGTGCCTCCACAAATGTCTCCCGAATCCTGTGCTCCTGCAGACGAACAAGACAAAGAAACAAATGGATTCTCTTCTGCTCACATCAGCATGTCGATCATTATTATTTGGACGAGTCTAATGGATTTTTTTCCCTCCATCTTGCCCCTGAATAGCCTGTTTACCTTGTCATAATGGAAGAACTGTATCCGCTCCTCCTGACTACAGGAACGGCCGACTGGACAAACATTTATCAACCCTTTACGAAACTCAATAAAGTTGCCCCTCTTCACCGGCAACGTCAGTTTGGACATGTAGGCTAATGAGAAATTGATGAATTTCTGCAGTTTCTCCTCCCCCATGGCCTTCTCTATTGACTCGCTCCCAATCGGCTTCCCTCCAGCATAAGCCACCAGTCCATTCTCCGAGAAAACGTAGTTCAAATCCTCAATGGCTGCCAAGGAATATAAACAGAGAAGACATGTAATATCACATCACGCTCCATGCAAGTTGCTTTACTTTTTTGGCTCCCTTTCAAAATACATTTGGACTGTTTCAAAGGATTCATATTACTCTATAAACCCTCACCTCGCTCCCCTCCCATTTGTTCCAGGATTTTGGAAAGGTCAGAGCCACCCACTAAGCCTACGTCCGCATGCTTTCCAACATCCTTCGTTATAAATTCATACATGGCTGGTTGGATTACCTAAATTGACAGATTTATAAATTAAATTCTCGCCTTCAGTCGAACAAGAATAACGGCTCACACGCTCGCTCTATCTCTCTCCATTCTTTTTCTTAATCTAAGCAAAAGCTTTCCCCGTGGGCTCCTTATACATCCACACGCATTACCACCCTATACTATAGCCCTTCTTCAAATTCATCCAATTTCTTCTCCTATACCAATTCCATCTTATTTTCTACTCCACCAACTTTTCATCTCCATTTTATTATTCACACACACACACACACATACATACACACACACTCTCACTCAGTCAGTGCAAGACTCACGGGGAAGGGGAAAGGAAATTCTTACAAGCGGAGCAAAGAACACACGCTTGACTAGCCGCATAAAAGCGGAAGTTGAGGACGGGATTGATCAGTGAGTGAAATCCACACGATCTGCCCCTCAGCTCCAGTTATCCTTGCGCACTATCAACGGGCTACGCGCAAGACTTGAATTCTACGACCGGCACTCGCAATGGAAT
>JAQIWI010000493.1:0-30323 GCA_034698825.1 Deuterosminthurus bicinctus | reverse complement strand
GGCTTGACTGTCTTGGTAGGAAATTGTCAGGGCTGTTAAGCGGTAAGAACCCTCTAGGTTCGTCTCATCATCACCACTACGTTGGTGGTGGTGCTTTTATTTAATTTTTCAAATAAATTCAACGGATCTTTTATACTGATGGGTTTACGACAGGTCCTACTAAGTCACACACATCTTTTCCCCCTGCAGCAGAGAGACAGAGAGGCAGGATCCTTGATGAAACTGCTATGTTTATGAGTAATGGGACAAGTAAATAAACAGTTTTTTCCCTTCCATCCGCTTCCACTACTACAATTCCTAAGATGAATAGAAAATTGAACGAAAACTTTTTTCTGCGAGGACGGGTATAGGACAAGGCGACGAAGGAAGGAAGAGAGGGGAGATGAAAAATCAGTTGAAAAGATGGGATCTTTTCATCCTTCCCTCCTATCTCAGGGTAAACCTGTGTATGTGTGTGTCTGTGTAAAATGCACGCAGAGGGATAAGATTGGATAGGTTTATTGTCCGTTTGAGACACATTTAATTTAAATAGTAGTAGCAGCTTCAATGCTTTTCCCTACCACTTGTTCTTCATGGCTCTGACAGTTAGATGCATGTCGTTCCATATAAGCTGTCTCTACCACTTGAGGCACAGTACACTTGCTACTGACTGCGTGCGAGTTGCAGTAGTCAAGCACGACCATGCTGCCTCCAATTATGGCAACCTTCTCCCTCGGAGCATTCCCATAAATTCCAACGCAGAAATCCAAGGTGGGAATGTCCTGGTCACCATCAGAATAAGACATCAACTACAATGAGCAAGATTAAATGTTAGTACATCGGTTATTGAAATTATCTTGAGTTATAATATGAGACTTAGCATTATCATGGAGATGATTGGAATGATGTTGTAGACTTTTAGTGTGATGCCCCTGTTTTTCTGCCTCCTGTATTGATTTATGAGATCTCTTTGTCTGTCGCCATTCTGGTATGAGTTTCGGGCCTTTAATGGGAAAAATTCCAGTTCTTGAGCGTCATCATGATGAGTGGGAAGGGCATTATCACACAGTCCTCCACCGCTGCTACTGTGCTGTTGAAATCTTTGCAAAGAGCTCTTGATAATCAAGTCACTTAAGTGCCCTCCTCCATCAGCCGTGTGCGAGTGTATATGCGGGTGAGAGGGAGCGAAGCTCTTAATGACTAATGACTGTCGGCATGTTGAGTATAATACTTGATTTTCTTCCATTTTTCAAGCCACACACCGCCGGGAACAGCAGCGGTGAAAATCTAATCTGTTTTGCAACAAGCTCATCATAAAACCATCCATCAACCGTCGTCGTCTTCTTATCAATTCACAATCTCTCCTCCTCGCACACATTTCACGTCTGAATGAACAGCAAGGCCAAGACGCTGCAGTAGTTCCCACAAACTCGAAACTTTTTACCACCGTTTTCGTATAACTTCCTTCTTCTCATCCTTTACATCATCATCATCATCTTCCCCGTCACGTAGTGCACAGCATATGCTAATGAAGCTGGCAAAAATAATAGCAATTAGGATTCAGAGACAAAAGCACAGTTGGGTCTATTAGAAGGGAGTAAAAATTACACTTGTTATTAACTGCACACATGTCTCTTGCACTGGAAAGTATATGGGCCGGTTAATGGCAAGATAATTACACTTGAACCTGAGCAGAACAATGATGACTTAGTGCGCGAGGAAGACGATAGACTTAGAGTAAGATTCTTTGTGCAATTATGGGACCAAACGGTGACCATGTTCTTGTCATTAGCACTCAAGACAACGGTGTCGACGACTGCAAGCCTTCCTGTAACGTTAGCTCCATTGTAAGCCACATCTTCACACAATATGTTTCCTTGTCACAATTCCATAGAGAAAACACACAAGAGGACCGTGAGAGTGGATTTGAATTAGCATTGCAGAGTGAGCGAGAGAGAGCGAAGCATTAAATTTATTAACCCGGCACGACATGGAATGCAGGCATGCATGCAGTATTCATAGGAGGAGACATTAAAAGGAAAACAACTAACCTTTAGTATACTGGCACTCAAACTCCCACTCTCCTGCCCCACTAACGACTCCTTAAGTAGCTCGAGTTGACATTATTTATTGAAATCAGGCCGCTCTGCTTGTCGTCACAAATGAAACAAAAAGCGAAGTACTTCTTGGAATATTTTAAGCATCATCATCTGGAATAAAAATATTCACGTTCACGGCAATCAGAATTCGCCTGGCGAATGCTCTGTAAGCTAAGCTACGATGGGCATCAATTTGACTGAATATCACGCAGCCCATCACTCATCATAATGTTGCGCACATGCAAGCATGTACTGCACTCGCCTTTTCGTGTCTTCCATTTGTTCATCATCAAATATAAGAGGATTTTCCTTCTCACTCTCTGCTGCGCTTGATAAATTCACCCATAGTCAGAAGAAGAGTTCCATTGAAAATAGCGTACGAAGGAAGTAGATATCAGCATCATCAGTTGCATTTTCTATATGCGGTTTCACTCAATTTATCCACCAAGTGGCCCTTTCCCCCTTGAGAAACCAATTACTGCATACATAGAGGAGAGTGAGAGAGGGAGGCGTTTGTTATATAGATAGATGAAATTGAAAGCGTGTGTGTATTGTGTCTCATATTGAAATCAATCTTGAAAGGGAATATTCTTCTTGAGTAAGAATTGATTCCCGACGCCCATAGCCATTCAAATGTTCTCCTCTGTGATGCAATAATAAATTATGGTGAAAGAGGGAGGAAGGATCTGATCATTAGTATGTATTTCCACTCATGTTCAACATGTTTTGATAATAGGAGCAACCACTTACTACGCCCATTTCAAGCTAATTATTGAGCAGCCTTCCAATAATGCTGTCTTGTAGATTGAAAAACTGGCTCACTCTCCCGTCCCCATGAGATTAGATTAGGTGAGTGTACGCTCTGTTAAACATACACCCACGCACAAGGGAGAGATGTACACACGCATTCATTGTACTGTCTGTGGTAAGTATAGGTCGTCTTCACAGCTGATTTATGTGTATTCCGGCGGAGAGAGATTTGGGTTCATCCATCAGCCTGCACTGATTTCCTTCTTCCATTAACCTAACGACACAAAGTACACAAATCCAGCTACTGCATAGTAGAATAAAACGCCGTGTGTTACTTACTGGTTGTATATCGATGAGTTGTATTGAAAAGAAGAAGGGAGAAAAAGTGGCCTAGGAAATTGCTCTGGTCCACCGTCGTCATTGAATTCAATGTGCCCTTTTTTGCTTACATTATTCTTGCCTCCTAGCCAGGCCTATGGGGGATTGGAAGTGGAAGCTTGTAGATATAGTTCCTGCGAAAACACATGGTCAATACATAATCAAATCAAATGGCAGCGTATTAATACTGTAGTGGAGCGTAAACATGTAGAGAGAAAAGTAAAGCATTAGCCATAAAACTCCTCTCTTCTTTCTATGCAGTGAAGGAAAGATGGTGAGAGAGAGAGAGAATGACAAACGGGGGAGAGACACTTTAGGCCATTGACTTCCGCTATACATGTGCCTGAAAGCAAAGTCTTCTTATGGCCTACGTGCCCCTCACAGTCGACTATTCCCGCCGGACAAGAAAATTGAATAGAGGCTGTGAGGAAGAAAAATATCCGAGGAATAAAAATAAAGAATGCATGGAGGCTAACGGAGTTAGGAACATTTTCAAGCTTCTGTATTGATCTCTATTGTTGCAGTTTAGAGAAAGAAAATGTGTGAGGAAGTCCGCCTGCTGCATGCTAACATTGCGTATCTATTGCTTGTATACATTCGTAGTGAAAGGCTCGGGGTGTAAACATCAATGTAAAGCTCATGCGATGTGCTACATACTACAAGACACACACTTACGGCAGACACGAGCTTTATGACAAGAAGAAGACGACGGGAAAAAAGCAAAGTTTTCGATATAGTAGCCATCCATTTCTCTCCACTTTTCTTGGCTGTTGGTGCAGAAAAATGCTTTTTTCCCTTCCCTCTTATTCCGCTCTAGATGAATGTCACTGGTATTTTGTCCAACAACAATGACGACATATATGGCGAGGGAGATGTGACATGTCTTCGCTCTTCTTCCATCACGACAATATATGAAAAGGGACCAACTTTACTCTTGAATGGTTCAGTAGATGATCCATCGGAGATGTGAGCGGAGGTGGCAGAGAGATGAGAGGATGTTGGTGCAGCCTGGTGTAAAAACGGCATTATAAATATATTTTCCACATGTCAAATATATAACTAGAGGTCACTCACAGGAGATAATCCATCCCGGCTAGATCTTTGTGTATATGCTGTCATGCATACATACCATGTCACAGCTGACTTTGAAGGGGAGCTGAAGTGTGCGTGGAAGGACACACGATGGGGATGAGATGGAAAAGTGGTGGTTGGTTGGATATACTACTGAGAATGAAATCCAGCAAGCAGGCAGGCACGGGCTTAAGAGCACCGTTGAGGAAGAAGATATCATGCCATAAATCTCTGTCGCCCTCGTCTTTTCCCGAGGTCCTCTCGTCGTCCTCTCTGTGTTCGGTGGACATTGGAAAAATTTTTCCTAGAGTGGAGAACAAGAGAGAGAGAGAGAACTGTGGCAGACGATTTTTCACCGGAGACGCGGATGGTGGTGGTGATGATGATTCTCTACGGGACCAGAAGCGACCTTCCTTGCAAATCCGTGTAGACAGCCACCTTGTATCCAATCAGACCACAAAAGTCCACTTACTTCACACACTCATTCCCGCTCTCGTAGTCATTCTACCGTGTCCTAACTCCACTGGTCCTTTCACAGTTCTATTACATTAGAACAAGCTTCTGTGTCAATCCCATGATGCTCAGATCCTGTAAGACTGAAAGAGGAATTCCAGAGAAAATAACATTTGCTCAAATGGTACACACACATCCTCTAACTTCTGAGCACACACATCTTCAAACACGACAGGGGGTCCTTTTTTAGGAACAAAAGAGGAAAATGATCCCGGAATGTAGCAGTTACCATGAGCTGCTTCTTCCTTTAACACTTGAGTAAAACAAAAAAAAACCTTACAAAGTTTGACCCGTCGTGTCCTCAGCCAAAGTCTTCTCTTCAGATCTTCTGCCATTATGTATTAATTTGCGGTCGTCTAGGCTCACTCTCTCTCTCTCTTTCCCTTCAAATTGAATTCCATTTAATGCCCTTACTCCATTTCTTCCCAACTCTCTTTTGTCTTCAATAGAATTTCTACTATTAAGACTTACGCTTCTCCACATCAGTGGTGTAATGGTTCAAGTTTTACCATTTGGATCCTTTTGCTATCCTCCTGTCGCCTAGCAGCCACAACCACCAGGGTAGGTCCCCCTCATCCTACCAAATGTAAGAAAAATAAATGGAGCTTAGAAAATCCAAGGAGCCATTTTAATTTCTTATTTCTGAACACAGAAAAAAATAGAGATGCATGATATAGCAAGAGTAAAAGGGAGGGAGTTCGGATGGAGAAACACACAAGGGATTAGTATTTTCATAGTTAATTGGCTACTGTTTCCTCGTACTGCATAATAATAATGAAGCTTGTTTCTAGGATTTGCTTCTGTCTCTGTCTCCCTCCCGTTGTTATATTGCGGTTCCCCTCCGGCAAATTAATTCATTCTCTGGCTTCAACTGGCGAGAGGGAGAGAGAGAAGGAAACTTTAACCCAATAAGCTTACTCAACCGTCTCGTCATCTCATTTCTGCATAATGGAAGCAAACGAATGTAGTCGAAATCGTTACAACAGAGCCAGCACAATAATAATAGTTCTTGATAATACAAATTAATAGTTCTTTCCTCAAAGCCCTACACGCTATTGCATCTTACTATCAATTTTCCACAAATCGACTCGTTGCTGCATAACTTTTCCTCATTCGCCACATTTCTCCTGCTCGTGTTCTCCACTAAAGCTTGAGATTATCGAATAAATTCCATACAACTCTGACATGCAAACAACGCATAGTTTGCATGGCATTCTTGTTGTAACTATTGTTGTCAAGAGGAGATAATGAGTGCACAGTAGTGTTTCACAGGTCCTCTTCGTTCCATTCGACAATTGAACAGTGATATCCACGATTCCATGAAGCACGGACCTTCGTTGCCGCACTGGCTTTGATACGACACAATCATTCCGCTATTATTTTTGTGGAGGGGCCATTTTCCCGGCTATTTTCATGCAGAAGGTCTGAGTCAACAATTTAATAGTCGAATCAGGATTATTAGAGCGACTTTAGTACCTCTGCTTGCGTGTAATAACTGTAGGAAGAGGGATAGGATTAAATGAGCATGTAAAAGTAGTTAGAGGAATTCTAAGCTACAACGGCTTGATTACAACAGTAGTATACACGGGAGAATGAAAGGCAGAAGAGCTGTAATAATACTGCGAATTATCAACAGCAGAGGTTTCCCATGTAAATGAAGAAAGCAAGGCATATGGCCGTATTAATTAGCCTCACGGCATTGTGTAACTAAATGAAATGAGAGCGCAAACGGAACTCGCTTGCCCGCACAATTGTCTACGTGAAAAATGTTATTATGCCCAGACCACTTTGTGGTTTTTTGTTTTTCGTCTACCCATTCATGTTGCGTACCACACGTTTAAATCGCCGCGAGCAAGTTAAAGTGAAATGAATGTAGACGAATGGATGGAGCATACGGAAGTCGGCCTGACATTCATCTCTCTTTCATTTATCAGGGTATCTTGTGTCTATATATTGGCTCAATTGTTCTGATGGCACTACTCACCGGATGAATAGGGATAAGGATTTCACTCATCCCTCCCATCATTCCCGAGTGTGTGTACACACTTGAAGGGCCACTTCCGATACATACCCTCAGTGTTGTTTAAATAGGCACAAGTATTTCGTGGAATAATATTATCGTAGTTTACAACTCCCATTCTCGTCATCATTGTCATCATTACTGCTCCTGTCGTTCTACGTGCAGAGAAATAATTCTCCTCCAGTCATTCTAAATGGCCTCAGGAAAATTAGACTGCGATGTAAATGAGGCAGCATCACTGTGTAGTGTGTAACATTGTTTCCTAGCGTTGCTTAACATTACAATGCAGCTTGCGTCTAATGTGTGGCACAAGTCAGAGAAAAAGGAAGGAAGCTTCTAGACTGTTTATCTTACAAATCCTCCGCATAAACACACATGCTTAGGAGGAAGAAAGGATGAGACAGAGAAATGGAAATGACATCAACTTGCAATCGATGTCAATTAGAGAAAGGGAAGCGCGTAACAATCTTGTTAGCGTTGCACAGAATGGAATTGTAATCATGCTAACAACCTATTCCACTAAGCTATCCCTTACCACTTCCTCCTACACAAACTCCAATTTTACCCGGAATTATTAAACAGGATGTGGGATATTCGTAGGTATATTTCTTGAGGGGATCATCAAAAGAGTGATTCGGAAACTACCAAAGGATTTTGTAAGGACACATACACACGTAATAATAAAGAGAATGTGAGGAGGATAGACATTGGGCCGGGCAGGATTTAATCCTCAGTCTACCCTTCCGAATATAAACTGCTCTTTTAATATACATTCAGGTTAAATATTAAACGTATAATGTCCTCAAGTAAAAGTCTCATAAGGATCTATCCTACTGCAATGGAACTATATGCTACACTACATTATTCCTTACGGCAGCACAGTGAGAGCTGAAAAATTATGTAATCCAAGCCCAAAAAAGGATATTGAATTGAGGCAGAGAGAGAGAGAAAGAGAAGTGAGCGTGCTCATAAAAACCAAGTCGTCGCAAGGGATGATGACTAGAATCCGAAATTGCACACTGTACGTCCGCCCTCGTTATGTATACCATTACAGCCGTTGGTTGCGTGTGAGAAAAATTCATAAATGATATTCTCCTAGCCCAAAAAAATACATAACGGACGATGGAATGAAAGAATTTCTCCTCTCACCAGAACCATTCATTGCTTCACATACTCACGCATATATACACCACAAGTTGCGTAGAAATTTAACTAGTTTTCTCCTGTGAAAATATTTCCTCTCCTCCTCGTCGTCCCCAATTTCCTCTGCGTGTGTGCGTCTCTCTGCGAATGTGTATTTTGATGAAGAAGCGTGAGAAGTTGAGTAAGCTACCGTGTTATGCAAATCGGCTGGATGTCACTACAAATTCTTATTAGAAGCTCACATAGCAACATACGAAAGTAATGTACTGGCACACACTCCAGGATATTGCCTACTACGCGTAAGCGTGGACTGAGAATCAAATGTAGGAAAGCATGATTTGCCAGCATAGTGCCAGTATTTTCTCTATTTATAGCGTACGAAACTCTGACATTTTACGGAGTCTCACAAATAAAGCTAAGTTGAATGCAACAACAGACAGAAAATTGCCTCCAAATATAGTCTAACATTTGCCATATGTATATAAAAAGAGTAACCGCTCCACAGCTCCGTTTCGTAAGTAAAAGCTACAATATTCCAGCTGCATGCATGTGTACAAACTAAGCAGAAACTTGGAGGATAAATGTGTGCAAATATTATGTAGTGGGACATAAAATAACCACCACCAGCACTGTATTATTTACACAGGGTGAAAGTAATGTTGCATGCGGATTCATATCAGGCCTTCCGACGATCCAAGATTCTCTCTCTCTCTGTGTACGTTAAGATGAATGCATTTATGCATGAGAATCTCAGACGTTTCTCTTCAAACATGATGAATTTATTCCAAAAAGTTTGCAAACCACAAGAAGAGGATGGCCCGATATGGAGCTCGCTTCCTTTACCTACCTTCTGAATCAAACCTCTGAATTGCTTAACAGATAGCCATACTTGTATTTGAGTGGTGTGTGTACCATTCACACCACTTTCCTTGCAGTACAGTTGTAGGCAAATCCCAGACATATAAGATTTATCCGAAACTTTCTCAATAAAATCAGCTTCCTCTCTGTCGGTCCTGAATAGGAGAAGCTATGTGGTGGCTTGACAAATACCTTGAAAGTACGTACATATTGTGAGAGCTTTGCGTCAAAAGGATCTTAAAAATGCATGGAATTTTCTTGCACACACGCTCACATTCACACAGCCCGAGCACTTCCTAAACAAATTTCCAAGCCAACAACACTCATTAAAAGGCTGGAAATGTTCCCTCTCTCCCGCACCCATACACATACAGAGCCTGCAGTACCTTCTTAGTGCCTTTGATAATGGACAATTTATTATTTGCTCCTCCGTATCACACACAAACTCACATCTTTCACACTCTCTTTACTTCCTGCGGCGTCTACTTCTCTCCTTGAATCCTTCTCTCTCTCTCCTCTTTATCCTGCCAAGTCAACAAATTTTTGGACGTGAGTTCAATATTAATTCACATAGGAAGAGCTTGTAGTCTCGACCGCAGACGCCATGATTTACAGATCCGGAAAACTCACTTCTTTATCATTGCAACCACACGGGGAGAAGAAGGAGCTAGGGAAAGAGAGAGAAAGAGGAATGCTTTCCGTTTCACATGATAATGATGGCTATTTGAGCTTAGACGCACGAGAGCGTGAGTAAGGCATCGCTGGAACTACATAACAGGAGGCAATCGATCATACTATGTATGTCATATCAAGGGAAAAAATCAAGTGAAAGTCGATGAAGGAAAGCGGCAGGGCTGTCGTGGACTCAAATTGCTCATACAGTTCACAACTCAGCACTCCTGTCAACCTCAAAGTCCTTGTCTTAGACAAAAATTGACAGTTGGAAAGAAAGAAATGGATCCAAAATTCATACTTACCAGTACTACAGTATATAATATGGAGTCATATGTGCCATGGCGTATGAAATTAACTCTTCTTAAGCTCAACCCATAAAGTCCTCATTCTCTCAACTGTCTCCGCCTGACAGCCGGTAATTTCCTCCTTAATGGTCCTTCACACACTGGACTGACTTGAGTTGTAATTATTACGAAATATATATAGCCAGCTCTCCAGCCTCTCATTCCAACTGTCAACCCTGCCCTGGATAATGGGCATTGATACGACAGGATTAAATGGCTCTCTCTGACTTGTATGTACCCATGGAAAGTTTACAGGGAAAGGTAAACGATGTATAAATTGGAGTGGGTTTAAAAAATTCAGTAGAAAGAGAGAGAACCTCCCTTTTATGTTTTATACACACGCACGCATATGCTAGAGGATTTTCTCATTCGGAAACCCTCCACTTCCAACCAAGTTACCGGTCTCCACGCCTACACACCTTCGATGATTTCCAAGGGTTTCTCATGCTAATTCAAAAAAAGGACTGGGAAGTATTACACACTCACAAACACACGCATATATGCTTTTGTAGACCTCCCACAAATCCCGTCAAATGCTCTATCACCTGAGAAAGTCATTAACTATTCTTTCATTGGAGGGGAGTATATGTGTGTATGCGTGAAAGCGTATCATTGAGGAAACCATATGAGGGAGTTGGTAACATAAACGCATTACACGATCCTGATTATTGCCAAGGCTTGGCCTCCTCCCTTATTCCACTCAGTGGCAATCCGCGTCAAAATGATCGACTTTACTCGCACATGCACACAAGATAGAAACTCACCTTGAAATCCTGTTTATTGTGCAGCCTATCAAAGGGCTTTTCACCACCTCCTGTGTAGGCCGGCAGAAAACATGGAATCCCTATCTGTTGGGTACACAAACCCTTCTCTCTCTCTAACTCTCTTTTCATGTAAAAAGGCGTGAAAAGCTCAGGGCAATGTATTATGTTACTTAGTGTGTGTGTAAATCTGCGTGTCGATGACAGAGAATAGAGCGTAAAAATTGAGCCTCCTTTTCCTTCCACAGAAGTAATATGAAGCTTCAATAGACACGAGGTTACAAGCATACATTGCTTTCTCTTCTTAAGTCTTTTACAATAGAAAACTGGAAATGTTCATGAGAATGTCCTTCCACTCTAAGAAGAAACCCTCTACTCGCAACAGTCATCCTCTTATTCCTCAGTAAATTTCTTATGGCGATTAACAAAGTCTTCCTCCAGTTCCATCAATAATTCTTCTTCTTCTTTTGTCACATTTTAAGTCCAGCTGGACTTTTACACCCGGATCACAATAGGAGGTCCATATACTTACAAGCTGTAAAAAGTGAATGTAAAGCTCAATTTATTGCTCACACTATACTATGGACTTTGTATATGGTGTATGAAAAATCATGAACCAGCAGCTGGTTTTTGGGAGAAATTGAGCCTGCAGTGCGTCTCCATGGGTGTACAAGTGCAATCGACATAAAAGTAAGGGTAATAATAGTAAGAGGGAATGGTGTGTAGCAATTGGCTTAAGGGAAAGTAGTATCGTGTCAACAACAATCTCTTGGGGGAATGGTATGGTGTGTTTGCAAAAAATATTCATGTGCAAAAAACGTTCATTGCAGGACGAACTCAAACACATTGAAAGCCTGTAAAATTTTCATACACTTTATTCAATTTTACGGAAGAAATTCTCCGATCTTTTTCTATGGAATGGAGTGGGAGCGAGGGGCTTTTAAACTTTCTTTTTCTCTTAAGGCTTGTCACCATAGAGACGTGAAAAGAGAGTGTATACACAAAATACATTAAAGCCAAATGGTTTGAAAATTTGCTTTATACTTGTTTTCAGCAACAAGATAAGGTTAGAGTGGAGCTTCTAGAGTGAAGCTATACTATTCAAGAAAACACACTGCTTACATGGGACCACGCCAGCCACAAGAGTTTGGCTTTAAAAAAAACTACAGCAATAGTTCCCATGCTTCAGAATCTTTTAAACTCGCTCCATATATTTTGCAAAAAGTGCCGCCGCCGCCACAGCTACTATACCGCTGTCCTCAAGGCATAAATTGAGCGGAATATGGTGAACAGGCATGTATAAAAATCCTCTTATTGACTCCATAAAGTCTTCCTTCCACCAGTTAACCTCATGCGAAAAGGGGAGCAAAAGGTACAGAAAACTTTTGTCTACGTGGCCCGGAGATTCTAGGGTAAATATTATCCATAGTCTTTTACACTTGCCGTCGACGAAACACTGTGACACCCTCACATATCCTCATCATCATCATGATGTTGTGTGACCAAGTTTTATCCTCTATCGATCCGCACACAAGAAACCACCATAACCGCAGGATCTGTCACCTTTAAAAACAAATATGAGAAAGCAAAGTTTCCTTTCCCTTTGTACCACTAAAGAGAGCGCGAGGCAGGGAGTTATGTGTGCATGAAGAAAAAAAATGCCAAGCACCTTCCTTCGTCTTCGTCTTGCAGTCTTTATACCTCTCCTCCGCCTCCTTCTTAGGGCACATAGCTCTCTCTGTCCTCCTGTAATGTACAATCTAGAAGTAAATTCCCAGAAAGCTATAATCTTGTCCTACTTTTTCACACACATCTTCACCTCTGCGATGCCCCTCTGAAGAGTTAGACGCAGTTGTGCAAACACTCAGAGCAAACCTCATAGTCGGACTCACCTTTATCGCAGAGCAAACAGAGACAGAGAGAGTGCTGCCCATAAAAATCCTCTTCTCCTTTACACTTTCCCTCGTACCTGTCACCAGACAGAACATGTCATCATCATGTTGCCGACAAAACTTTTGAATTGATTACGAAATGTTATATGCACATGTCCATCTTGGGTTACCGCACCGTCATCTTCTTAAGTTGCTGAGTTATGACCCCGGAGACTCTTTCTGTGCATTACGACAAGAGGTGGGGACAAAAGGCAAGGAGGACAAACTGACTGAGTTGATTCTTGAAGGTGTCATTTTGTCACCATCGTACCTGGAAGATTGCACCAAGCGCACGTAATAAATAATGAGATGGTCCGAAATGCACAACACACTTTAGGTATAAGCTTAAAAATTCACGCCCAAAACTGAATTATGTCCTGCTTGAATATTTGAACATGTTTGCCGGTTGGGATAAAGTAAGATAAATTATTATTCCTTGCATAGGGAGCAAGAGTGGTGTGAGGCTGGACCTTTTTTAAAAGGAAATATAAACTTTGTTAGGAGAAGAATCTCATTCTCTCGCTACACTCAAAGATTTCTCTATAGTGAGAAGGACGTTTATAGTGAGATGTGTAAATATAGAGAGGCGTATTCATAGCTTCTGGTTTCCTTTCTGGCATGTCAAATGAGTTGTTGCTGGGTACACTATGAGTTGCGGTGTTGGTTGACGAAGCTGAGGCCGGGACCGTGAAGGTGTGTGTACTCAACTCGTTCCCGTTCCACTCGTGAGCATTCCTATTTCCAGGAATGTAAGTAACAGCCAGAGAAGTTTGAGGTGACACATAAGTTCTACTTACGCATGCATCCAGCCCCTTTGTGATGATCGGTGGGAGTCGGAGAGAGACTGTGAGTTCCTTATTATTATGTAAGACTGGGCCAGTACTAATTCAGATTCAAGTCTCTCTTTTCATCTTCATCCTAATTTATTTTCTGGGCTTTGAGGCATTTAATTTGTCTCCCTTCCTTCCACGCACAACGGTAGCAATGGCCACGATCACCTCACCATCCTACATTCACATAGAATGTATGATGAACTATGTTGGTGGCAGTACAGGACCGAGACAGAATGCAGAATTCATTTGAAATGCAAAGGCAGAATTATTACAGGACATGCTGGGGTGGATCCTACATCGTTTTGTAGGCTACGATTGTACAGGAGGACAAAATACCAAGACCATGTCACGATCTGTGTACTATTTCACCGAGTCAATTGGAATTCTGGTAGTTTGGGAAAGCCAAAGTCTTCTAACTCATATTCTAATTCCCCTCCTGAATTTCTTTAGTTAAATTGAATCTACTCAAGGCGCAAATAAAGTCTCGAAATTACTTAGAACGTTGACGACGTGGACAATGGGACAAAGGAAATTTGAATCCTTATTATTATCTTTGACAGGGTGAACATCAATACACTGACAGGCCGGACGAACTGGGTAACGTTTGAATAGATTTTATGTCAGTTTTTCTGCAGGATCATCCTAAATGATTATCATGCAGAAGTACGTGGTATGAGATTTGAGTTTTAGAAAAACCAAGCGTTTCACATGCCCTAAGTCTCTTTGCTTGGCACGTACAATTAATTTTCATGGAACAAACAGTTGAAAAATCGTGCTGGGAAATTAATTTACCTTCCTCCAAGAGGGATAGCAGACTGACTGAATGAACAGTGTGCCAGCGGGAAGTAAGGCACGCATTTACGTATGTACGGATGTGTCATACGAAACTCCCGTACCATCATCCTCCCTCGCAAGCCAGCTGGTTTGGGTACATCCACGTTATGTACTACGGAAGTACGGCTTGTCAATTTCAATGCATTAGGGGCACTACCGGTTGGGATCTAATCATTCCAAAGGCTTCCTTACTTCTTCTTGTCATTATAAAAACAAAAATCCCTTCCGGAAGTTGCAATTGATGGAGAATTTTTTTTCCAATTTAATGCCTTGCTACGTTTATACCGAATGTCAGCGAATATTATCCAGGAAATCCTGAGAGAACGTGTCATTTAGTATCACTGCGGGATTCTAATGAGGAAAAGAGATGGTGAGAACTCTCTGGAATTAATCACTTACCTCTTTTAGCCTAAGAAAATCCAACAGACTTGGTTGCCATTATCTACATCTTTAAATTCTACTTGAGCATAATACTTCTTCCTCTTCCGAACCGTCGAGATTTTGATAGAATTTTCCCCGCAAACCTCACGTCAGAATTTGTCATCTTCACGCATTCCCACCTCCCACCGAAGAATTCTGTAAATCCCTGTTAGTTTCTTCGCATGGATTCAATCGACCTTGCAATTTTTCAATGAACAATGCACGAGTATCGATGAACAAAAAAATCAATATGCAAGCACTGGTAGTTCATCGTCGTACTTTGTGTTCATCGTATATAAGCGGCCCAGCAGGACCCATGTTTGGCTATCTCGATATTCATTTGCATAAGACCAGCACCGTCGCACCTGGAGCCTCCCTTTCAAAGTGAAGCTATTTATAGCCTTCACATAATAAATAATCAGTATCCAAATATATAATCTTCATAAATCACTTACGTCGGCTCATTTAACACTTGATAATCATTCTCCAAATATGAACGCCATTAGGATCAGACTTGAACGAATAGCAATCGTCAGTGTAGCAAATGAACCTGCTTAACATTAATACACTCAGATTATCCTCAAGCTCATCAAAAACTCATGGAATTAAGCATTAATTTATCATAATTGCAATCACCAAACAATGACAAATTGAACTTGAATTATAAACGGTGATTGTTGTTACTAAGTACCGAGTCATTCACTTCTTGGACTTGCCTTTTACAAGAGGACAAAAGAGGTACCTTTTAAGGTATTTAAACATTCATTCCGTAGTTTCCACCTGGCTGAGCACTGGCAGGACTTTATTTTTGTCCGACCGCCCCCGGCGGTCTCTTCGGAGTTGGGTAAAATGGCTAAACATGGAAACAAAAAATCTCCTGTAAAATCCCTCTCTTTTGTTCCATTCTTGATCAGCCTATTCTTAAAAAAACAACTTTGCTAATGACGATGAGTTGGAAATTATGCGCTCATTGATTATTCAGATAAACTCCAGTTTATTTTCTGGCGTCTTCAAAAACTGTCCGCCTAGCAAAGATCACGCACACCGGTTATCTCTTCAGTCCTGAAGGAGCTCATGATAAATGCACCTGGTCAGTTCTAATTCAATGGAGCATTGAAATCCATAACAATGATGCCTTTAATTCGCTAGGTAAACAAACTGAATGGACAAGTATTCATGAGTGACTGTGATAAAAAATTCGTTGGTCATCATCATGCTGGACACACTTGGCTGACTTTCCATCCATCGTGACTCATTCATTTTCGCATTGGAAAACAAATGAACGTTTGAATTCCACACATTCCGAGTTAATCCTAAAAGCAAAGTGTGGCGTTCAAATAGTGCTTATACTTTTGAGAAGTAGGAAAATACATAACGAAGTCGGGCACGCGTCGTATGGAGTATGGAGATGTTCGATGGGACTGCTGGAAGGAGAATAATCATCTCATGCAGTGAAGAATAATGGTAGGATCTTTATTTGAAAGACATGAAGAAAGAGTGGTCATTCTTTTGTTGTATATTTGTTTGAAGGAATGTGTCATAGTGATGCCATTCATGTAATCCAATTTGTAAGTTGATGCTGTGCCGTGAGTGTTAGAGCTGAGGGACAGGTCTCTTTTTTAAGGCAACTTTAACTTTTGTTTTCGTGTCTCTCTTATTCTATCTCTCGCACTCGGCTGCCTTTTGTTTTTCATGGAAATTTCGCATGGTTGAACCAAAGGCAGAGAGAGAATAATATTATTGCCACTCTTACATGTTAAAGGTAATAGGACTATATGTCTATGTATACTTACAGAGTTTTTCCTCTTTTTGAAATTCAATCCTTTTCTTTATTTCATGTTCACCATCATCATTTCCACAGAATCCAATCTCTTTTGTTCCGGCATCTCTCTTTCTTATTTTTCCAACCCTTTAAAACCTCACACACTCTTGACATGCATGTGGGAACGAAGGTCTTTCAACAGCGACTGATATTTCCTTGAGAAACCCTAAACTCTTGCCTTCTCTCCTCAGGCAAAATAGATGGTAGAATACATCAATGTTCTTTCCCAAATCTCCATTCTGTACAGGACTCAATTTAAATTGTCCCATCCATCCCGTGTAATGCACTGCAGCAACTCAACTCTTATTGGATACCTAAAAGAATCCGCGAAATGTATGCCACATTTTTAACCCACAGTAACCCAAGAAGCTCCCCCTTGAAATCTTCCCGTCTCCGCCATTAGCAATAAATTACTTGGTTAACAAACATATGGGAATATTTGCATAGGAAAAGTTGAGTCAACGGCATCTGGTTTGATTCTGTCATATTCAAATTTTCTCCTCCTCAAAGTGTCTCAAGTTGCAATAGCCCATAAAGTGAAATTTAATATTTTAATGGCAACTTTAAATCACTTGTATGTACACCCATGCTACTGCCATCCATTTGGAAGTATCTTAAAAGGCTGAATAAAGCCTTTGAAATTTCCAAGAGGATATCCACTTCTTACTGATGAGACTTTTGATCTCTTAGATACTACATCAACAACAACAACATCTCTTTTCTTCCTTACGACCAACTTGATTACGTATACTTGCTCGTATTGATACCTTTAAAAGAGCCTAGAAAAAGCCACTAGACACACACAACTTCCTCCTCTTACCATCATCATCAGCATTTTCTTTCAACATTTCCACTCAAATAAACCGGCGGCGGAATTGTGGTGAATGAGAAAAATAAACTCAACACCGAAAGAAGTCAAAGGTTGAGCAGTATGGAAAGAGAAACAGCAGAGCGGAAGCTGCTCTCCTTCCCTTTTTCCACTTCTTCTCCTCCGTCTTTTATACAAATCAATTGAAGCGTGTATAGAAAGAGAGTCAATTTTAAAATGGATCCACACGCACGGCTCAAGCCGCTTCCCTTATTTCCAATGATGACTATGATGATACGGAAGAAAACAATGGAATTTTCTTCAGGATAAAACCTTTCGTGTGTCGGGAGTGGGGAAGTGAATGAATTTATAAACATAAAATGTAACTTTACATTCCTCCCCCGCCTTGCATGTCTCATCACACTTCCTTTGCCTTTATTTACATCGGCAGTCCCTTTCTTCTCACCACAGCAAAGGCACCCGCGGCAGTGGGGATTGGGTGAATAACAAACGTGTAAATTCAAACATATTTGACAATTTTCACAGATTTTCCCATACACCCTTCACAACACAACCCCCAAGTTTTAGTATGCATTGGACCAGATCGGAACATTATTATGGAGAGATGAGCTTTCGGGACTGATCTTATATATGCATTGCAGTGTGTTTCTAAGTAAGCTGAGCATTGTGAGTATATAAGAGTTGGGCAATGCATGGGAGTGTGTGTGTGTAGCTTTTATCAAAACTTATGCCTGAGGATCTCCATCAGACACGCTAGGTCTGAGAGTGTTATGGGAGAAAGGGGTTGGGATGGTGGTGGTAGAATACCCTAAAGATTTTACCCTGATAGATCAACATATCAGATTCACATTGCAAATTGGAATTTCTAGTCTCTTTACTCACTCACTCTTGCTTTCTCTCAGGAGGAAGAGAAGAGGACGAGAGATCCGTGGGAAATGTGGGATGAGAGATTACATTGACTGCAGTATAACAGAAAGAGAGAGAGAGAGACCATATCATCCTAATCTTCATCCTTTACTTCTCAATGGAATAGCTCTGCACATAGTCTGCCATTACATTAGCTTACGTAAATTACATCAACTCCATCAGGGCCATGTGCCCAGGACCCCGAAAAATGGAATATGTTGCCAAGTATACCACGGGAAGTAATGTAGCACACGCCTGCACACAAACTCTCCGCTTTGTAAACATGGCCAAATATCACACAGTAAAGAGTGGCCCAATTATTCCTCGTCATTGCCAAAAATACATTCAAAATGCATATAGGCATGCTTATCGGGGCGGATGTACACACACCAAGTGAGTGACTTCTGTGGTGGCAACTCCATGAACACGTACAGGCGTGCAGCAGAAAAGCTCAAATCATGCAAAGTACCATCATCATTCTATTGAAAATCACAATGAGAATAGCTCCATTGAAACCTCGGGTAATATTGGAGGTAAAAATTTGCTACAAATTGAATCCTCGCACACACACAAGCATACAAAGCCCAAAGAGAATTATATTGCGTGCGTGCGTGCAGAGCGAAAGAGAGAGAGAGACTGGTCCGGCTGAATACTATAGAAAAGCAGAGTTTGCTTGATTAATGGATGTTGACGCAAGGCTTTTCCTTCCTTCACCTGACATTATGCACAAAGCATGCTATTAGATTCCCGTTTCCTGCACAGACAGGAAAACTGCTGTGGACTGTGAAAAGCATAAGACAACATTGGTGCCTTTCTCATCTTATTATTATTATTTCTATAAAATTGCACCAAGCTTAACGTGCGGTGCTTGAATGCTTTCAAGCACTTGAAAACACTTGAAAAGCAAGGCTTCTCTTCAGTCAATGCAATTTGCGTAAAAGATTTTCAAACTTTTCCCACTACACAAATCAAAATGTCTGGTGGGGTATTTGAGGAAGTTATTTCGACCTTGGCATCCTCGTCCCCGTTAGTATTGACTTCCCGTACACCCACATGCTTGTATTCTTAGCACATTGAAATGCCGCATCAATTCTGAGGTTAATCTCAAGTGCCATTTATAGATCCCGTTCAGTGGAACACAGGGAGGAAGAGGAAGCCTGGATCTTCGATCACAAACAGAAACATGCCCATTATGATCCAACCTAGAAGATCCGCCACGTAGGCATAGACGTGAAGCGTGTGCTCTTCAAAGGATCAATAAAAGTTCGAAGGGAAAAGTGAAAGTTGTCTGAGAAGATTAACCTATTGATTTAAAAGAGCTTCTCTTTATGAATCTTCCTAGTGCGTGCCCCCTCCTGTGCCTTGAGGTGTAATCAATCATTTTCCATAAAGCATCCCGATGACAGACTCGGGTCGCTTGACTGACCGTAAAAACTGAACTAATCACCAAATACTCTTACATATGGAACGCTGCTGTTGTCTGACTTATAACTATAAACTTTAGCAGCAGTCCTAATAAATAAGTTGAAAAGCCGCAGAGAATTGAACTGCTCTTTTCTCTCTCCCCCTGCTCCCTTCGAGTCGAATAAATAACTGCGGTGCAGGTTGAGGAGGGTATTGTGTAATCTCATTATTGACTAGGGGAGGAGGAGAGCTTGAATTTTTCTCATCTATAGAAAGTCAGCTTTCTCCGGACGTGTCTGATATTACACTCTAATTCGATAATTATATACGTAACCATGGTGGTCTTATACGAAGGCGGGTGCATGTATGCATAAGGACATTATCAGATAATCGATCATCTGGTTGACGAAGACGAATTTTCCCTTGTGGAGCTTACATGGCAGCATGGAAGCTATATTTGATTTCATCGGCAGAATGATGCAAGGCTACATACTGCACGTTGCTACGCACATGCACGTACGTGCCGGTGCTGTATAAAGTTTTCAGAGTAGTTATGTGCATTATTATGACCCATCACTACTTGTAATTGCTTCCCAAACATGTGGAGGAGGGGAGTTATTTTCGATATGTAAATGGGAAGTATTACTGTGTGTGCTGACCACACAAGAGTTCTGAATGCACTTAATCATTTTTCATACTCAAGGTCATACCATGGAGACAACTCTTGAATTAATAACTCTTTCCATCTACTACCACCGCAACAGTATAGAGAAGTTTTCTGAACTGCACATGTTATACGCAACTTTTATTAATGCGAGGACAATTTCAATGAACTGCCACGTTGAAAATCATTGCGAACAGACTCTTTTGAATGTCTACTTGCTCTGTAGATTTCCAGTTTTGCCATTCGATTTTTGTGAACTTCTTTTGTGCTAGAGTGATGCAGTGCCTTGGGCAAATCTCTAGCAAATTCGCTCCAGAATTGCAAAATACAACAATTGTAACTAGTAAAGTGATCACTATGATTTTTTTAGATTTGAACATGAACAGATTTTATATAAAATACTGTAACATTTATTACAATTAAAGTAAAAATAGAGTGATATGAACCTTCGGCTGTCACTATACAAACCTGCAATTTGATTTTGATGTGAATGTGCATTGTATGGAGATAGAGAAAATAAGTTGCAGGCGGGCCCGAATCAAGGCAGCTGCTCTTGACTTCGCATTAAATTCCTGCACGCAAGTTAACAGACATAGAGGGTCAACGATGTTGAAATAAGGAACAATATAAACAAATAAATCACTTTCGTGTCTTTTACTTTTCTCGGGTTTTTTAGAGGATTTTCATGTCTGCCTGCTCCACTTGAACAGTTTGGCTCAAGGTTCATCAGTTAATGGCATGTTGGCACACACAAAGTTCAGTGCTGGTGGACGTTCAGTTGTCAAAATCAAAACTCAAACTTTATGTGTTGATTTTATGCATTTTTCTCCTTCCATTTATTTCTTCTGGCAGTAAATTTATGTAGGAATAAGGCCGTCTGTAAATGTTCCCCAAAACACTAAAACACATCTGGTACGAAAATCTTTGAGATTGTGAAATCGGAATGCCTATACAGGGATGTGTGTTAAAATTATCCAATCTTTTGGATGCCGCTAGCAGAAGGCGTACGTGGAGGAGGGATCCGTATTTATTTTCAAGTCATATAAGTCGGTATCTGGGGTCGGGAGTTAATCTACAAAAAAAATGAGCCAGATTTTCCACGCAGGAGGATCACAATAAGAAATTGTACTACTACGTGTGTACAATTGAACATAAATTTGAAATTGATTGGTTTCTAGTGGAGCATTTCGGATATCTCTCAAGTTATTTATGTCCGATTCGCGGGGTCTGCTTGACTGGAGAAAATCCAGGAGGAATCTTGGAGAATATTGTGGAAATGAAGACGTACTGAGGGTGCAGGCGGGTAGGAAGGTCGAGGCTTGAGGGGATTTTAAAAGATCCAGAAAACTACCTCTCTTGTGCAAGTATAAAATATCCTGGAGGTGAACTCTTGGAAAGGTTCATATAGCAGGTGGATCACCAAGTTGACTGCGCAACAAGGGACCAAGTCAAATAATAATGCTGCTATCAAGCGGATAAAGCTTTGTTATTAATGGAAATGTTGTGCAGGGGTGAAGGTCTAGAAGCTTTAGGGTCAGTTTTATCGTCGCTATAACAACCCACATCTCTCTGTACACACATACATACTCTATCAAAAATTCGTTCCTATTGTACGGGAGGATAAAAAATAGCCCAGACTCACACTCATGCACCCCCTCCCTCTCGCTTTCATCCTCTTGTATAGCCCATTTCCCACTATTAAAGAGCTCCAGGGTTCGTGACGTGAACGCTGAATTCTATGAACAATTTCAAGCCTGAACTGTACGAGATGTACTATTGAGAAAAGTCAATGTCAGCAGGAGCCGGTGGAAGCGTAGGGTATTGCTTTACTACGTGGACTACTACAACTACTGTTGCTGACAGGATTCTTAAGATAGCGTGTCATGGTGTGGGGATATGTGAAGGAAATATTCATTGTATGCTCCACCTGGGATCCATTCAAGCTCTCCCCCATCTTTTTGAATGAGTAGAGTAAAAATGTCATCATGTGCGGGAGGGATAAAGGCAGCTTTCGGTACTACATACGTCGGCCTAGTCTTCCTCATCGCCTTAAATGTACATGTGTACGTACTAGTGCTGCCGAAATACTACTTGCACGTCGTCCATGTACTTCTTCCGATATGTGGGGTCGTAAAGGAACGTGTTGCAAGGAGGTAGACTGAGCTATCAGATGGACCCACGGTTCCGTTTCGCATTCACCACGCGACCATTAACTTACATTATAGTGGACGTCAAACATGACCGTTGGCTACTTTTAACACACACGGCAGCACACAAGTTCCATCCAGGTTCGGCCCAGTATTGTGAACATGGTGTGGCTTTCGAGCAAGACTTGCTCTCCGACCATTAGCAGGGGTCATAATAATATTTGTTAAAACATTGAAGTCGTAGACGGGGGACATTTATTGAAATGACATGATGGTCCGTGTGTGTGTGTGTGATGATGATCTTCTATTGTATGTGTCTCGTGCTCCTTGTCCAACCATCTCATTTTCTTCCCCCACAAATGTAATGACTTGGGAGGTCAATGGAACCCTTTGCTCACACACGTACATAATATAATTGTACTCATCCAAAGGTCTCTCTCCTTGTCTGTCTTCTCCTCATAGTGATGATGATGACACTGCGAGTCGTCCTCCTAAATTATCCCCACGTACATACATATACACACACGAGGCAGTAAAAGCCCCCTCATGGGAATTGTGTAAGCCATAAACGTTCTTGATGAAAGTCATTTGATTCAACAACAACAAGCAGCCGCACCAGCAGTAGTCCTTCTTACAGCCATAATTATTTTACTTCCCCCTCAAATCAGAGCCGAGAAATTGTCGAGCGTGGGCGCGACGGGGTATTTCTCTCCTAAAGGAATCATATTACACTCCCAGAGTTCCCATAACCAGAGGCAGGGACAAATTAAGTGGAGACAAGCCCATTAAATTCAACTACGTCGACGTTTATGTACTTGAATGTGTATGTGCAATTTCACTTGATGCATGGAGGTAGGCAAGAAAATGATGTGGCACATCTTGAGATCACGCTTTTCAGACGTCCAGTTCGCTTGCAGACGAAGAGTATATCATAATAATTAGTATCACCATTAAAAGCTAATAGGTTGTTTCAGACATTAAATAATTACCAAAATGAAAATCTAACTGTCTATTATGTTTTTGTGGTTTACAGTCGAAGCTCAAAAGGTCCACATCTCTTCCTTGGTCGTCCCGGAAGTCGTCCTCAACGGTACAGATGAGTCAATAGTCCTGGACTGTGACTACAATCTGGAACGGGAACACTCTGATGGTCTAGTGGTCAATTGGTACTTCAACGGCCAAACGGTCTACCAGTGGATTCACAAATCCAAACCACAAGCATTAGGGATTTTGAAGGACAAGTTGAACTTAGATTTTAAAATTAGTGATGATGACCTGACCGCGTATCGTGCTATTCAAATAAATAATCCCACTACAGAACTGACAGGGGAATACACGTGTAAAGTGTCTACATTTGTGGCTGGTGAAGCCATCATGAAGGGCCGTATGATTGTTTACGGTAAGGAGGCCACATTTATTTACCCTACTTTATCGTACCGCCGTCATCATCATCATTGCCGACGGTCTGACCTTTGCTCTCACACCAATAATCTGATCCCTCTGGCCTAGAAAGTACTAGGAGATTCGAGTGGGAATCTAAAGGCAAGCTACCCGAGTGAATTTAATCCTTGCATGAAATCCATTAGTATTCACTAGGGACGCCGCACGCACACACTACAGACTTGTGTCCACGAGCGAGCTTTATTCAATGTCAAATCCCTGAACTTACACACACACACACACACCAGTCTCCATCTGCTTCTGCATCCTTGTGCTAACATGTCCCCCAGTATTAAACTGAGGCCTAGTAGTACCGACATTTGTTCAGTCCTTTGCTTCCATGAAGATAATTTCCGAATTCAAGCTGCTCCTTCACTGTTTCTCTTGGCTTTCCCACAACCAGGACTATCTTGGCTCCGGTCCAGAGTGTGCAGAAATGCGTGCAAACCTGTAACTTTAGCATGCATAGGCAATATATCTGAACGTGGCAGGGAGCAAGCTAGTTGCAGCGGTTAAAAGAAGTAAACATAGTGTGCACACTATCACACTGAGCCATACTGCAGCTTGGTGAAGTCAGTCAACATCCTAAAATTAGATTACACTCGTTTTCTCCATCGTCCAGGCCTTACAATCACCAACAGACTACAAACGCCTTCTTTCAACTACAAAAGCCTGAAGAAAATTGTAACGGTCTGGATTGATTCGCGGAAAAATCCCTTTCTACGACTACATTAT
This sequence comes from Deuterosminthurus bicinctus, assembly GCA_034698825.1. Classification (NCBI taxonomy): domain Eukaryota; kingdom Metazoa; phylum Arthropoda; class Collembola; order Symphypleona; family Bourletiellidae; genus Deuterosminthurus; species Deuterosminthurus bicinctus. The sequence goes on along the minus strand of JAQIWI010000493.1, from coordinate 5,767 downwards.
GGTAGAGTCTATGAGAACATAGGACTTTGCCAACTTCACTTGTTCCTCTCGTCGTGTCAAAATGGAGAAGATTTAGGCTTCAGATTTAAGGCAACATGAGTCTAATTTCCAAACTAGATTTTTATTTCACTCAAAGTCGTGTCATTTTTCATGGAACCAAGTTTCGTTTTCTTCGGCCAAAAAAGCTTAGAAGTTTCTGGCACAATCTGTGCTCTTTTACGGCGTGCAACGCTGAAAATTAGAGGGGACAGCACTCTAGAGAGACGTGACGAGGTCCCTTTGCTCTCCACTTTCGTTATTTTGCTGTCCAAGTTGTCTGCGAAAATTACCTCCTTGTCCTTCAGCTTCTTTTTCCCATTGACTCATACGACCATCATCGAGGCTTTGTTCGGAGTAAATGAGAGCCAATGTACAGCAAGGATGATGATGTGTCCTTGAGAAAATCTTTCTGAAATTAATCGGCACTTTAGACGAGCTATCCCGTGAAACGCTCGAGCAAAAATGGGTAGAGTAAAAGTATAAATATATCCTGTCCACATTAATCTACAAAAATGGAAGATACATTACAGAGGGAGCGAGTCGTTGAGAGAGAAGCGACAAGTTGGATAACTGTGACAAATGGGACTAAGTTAGCGAAAGAGTTCTGTAGCCCGTCTACCAAGAAACACTCGTGTTAGAAAAAAGAACACTCTGCAACAAATAAATGTCTCCTAAGTGACGGGATAAACACACACATATATAGGAGGATACTTGGAAGTAGTCACATTATATTTGCAAGGAAAATTCATATATTACTTCTGCAATCATTTATTAGCTGTCCGGAAATCATTCATGAACCAATTTATCAGTTTCATCGAAGAATTGTCCAACGACACCGACTCTGCCTTTCACAGTCTTCGCGTATTGCTCCTTCCTTTATACATGGCCGGGTACCTTTGAAAACTGCTCACTTCCCGATGACAGGTTCATTCTCCGAGATGAATTTGTTGCTGGAAATTGGAGACAGGAAACTTTGATGGGCTTCCGAGGGTAAACATGATATAAGGCAAAATCCTTCCATATGAATTTCCTTATTTTTCACATGCGATAGTTAAAATAAGTCAATTTTTCACCAAACTTTTTGAATTTGGCCTCGTATGCCTCATTCTATCGGATTTCCTTACATTCATTTAACTCTCAAGTCAGCGAACATTAGATTCAGGTTCAAAATGAACAAGCATGTGCCCCAAAAATGTTTCGCGTCGTATTGATAATTTGAAAAACTCATGCATTTATGTTATTCCTCCAAAGTGTAGCATCTGCATCTAGACGAAGAAGTGAAAACTTTTGTGAGCAGAAGGGAAAAAAAGAAGAATATTTTTACAACTTAGAGTCGCCATGTGTGCGGATAGAGTCACTGTGTCGCTTGCATTCTTAAATGGATCGTCATTGTTATATGTGAGCAAGGGAAATGTTATCATTTCCAGCTAGAAATATCTCTGAGGAGCAAGTTAGAATGTTCCGGGTAATTTCTAAATGGCTACCGAGGGTAAAATATCCCGAGGAAAAGCGTCGCATTTGAAATTTTTATGTTGCAACTTAAGAAACAAGTGGTGGAGCAGAAGATGGTCCCTACATGTGTGTGGGTTCCTTTGAGCCAGGAAAGTAACTTACTAAGGAATTCAGACCATTTCCAAGTATTACATTGTAATCTTTATAAGCAGGGATATGCGTATAAATGTTTGAGAGTAGTAGTAAAACCCGGGCAATACAAGGGAAAAAAGGCTTGCATGCATAAACTTTGAAGTATTCTTCTTAATCCGACGACATAAGAGTTTCTTCTCCCCCTTCCTTCCTTTCCTCTCAACAAGCTTTATTCATCCGTCGCCGCTTGCAAAAGCAAACAAGTCAAGTCGGCTTGTTTTCTTGCTGTCCTCAACCTCATTCCCTAAACGACTTGAAGAAATGAGAAGATGGAATTGAACGTTCACACTTATTATATTAAACTGACTCTACTTATCATCACTTCAAGTTTATTTTCAGCTCTCATAGTAATATGCGTAGGAAATAAAGGCTCGGTACAAATGTGGAGCTTTACTGTTCGTCCTGGATTAAGACGAATATATTAAATTGATAGCAATTCCGGGAGTGCGTAGACGCATCATTCCATCTGTCTCCTTCATGTCTTGAGTCCGATGTGGTCTGACAATTTTTTTTACTTTATTTTCCTCCAACTAATCAATTATTCAGCAAGTCCTCTTCTTCCTAGCGAGCCTTTGCTTAGAATCTAATTCCATTAAGTAGAAGAGACCAAGAGTGTGGTAAAGGGAATGTCTGTCTGCATAAGAATGCATTGAGAATACATACAAACGGGAGCAGACCCTGGAGAGTTCTGTATAAAGTAGCGTCCGCTTTAATGATGACGACTGCTATTAGCATTATGGGCAAATGGCAACGTCATTACAGTATGAATTTTTCCTTCGTTCTCATCCCCTAAAGGACATTTGTGTGTGTATTTTTGCCGTCCTAATGACCGAATATTTGTGTAGAATGAGAGATGCAATTTTCAGGAGCATTCCGGAGGATAGGATTGGCTTTTAGCAAGATAAATGGGTCCCCATTAACCATCATTTGGCTTGAATGTGCCAGCATATCATCTGAGTATTTCAGGGATACATACGTGTGCAAAAATAGGCAAGACCTAACTTGGGATGGCATGGCCCTAAATATGCGGTTAGGAAGCTTAAAGTAATAACTTGGAGGTGCTCTCTCCAATTTTCTTTCTCCTCTTTGATTCTTATACGGAGAATTATTATGACGCGGGTTCATTTTTAGACTGCAGTTCCTTAATGGATGCATTCCACTCCAGCTCCCTCCATCCTCCCACATCTTCTCCAGTCACATTAAACTTGACTAATGCTGTTTTGAGCACTGATGGCGGTACTGATGATTATGATGATTGTACTTAACTTGTTTGAGAAAGCTAACAATTGTTTCTTCTTTTTCCTTTCCGTAGCGCCGCCAAAGGACTGGGGTGTAAAAATAATTTCAAAACCTAGTGCTTCTGACTTTGTTAATGTGACGTGTTGGGCAAATGGAGCCTTTCCGGAGCCAAAGTTAACCATTTACTACGGAGCGGATCGAGGGGAGAGGACGTAAGTTTTTTTCTTCATCTTTATTGTAAATCAACCTTGATTTTTATGCAATCACACATGATTGACAAACGTCGTAAGTATAGGCTGACTGCTACACGAATCGAGATGAATTTAGTTCCAACAAGGTACTCACTGCTTGAGCCACTATTACAAAACGAAAGTGCTGTTAAGGCAAGGTGACAGACAAGATGAGGAAGATTACTGCTACTACTTGAGTTCCTGCCACGTCATGAAGACAAGACAGGAGTCAGGCTATTTTTATACCTCCCCTCCTGCTTTTACCTTTGCCTTGCTCAGTGAGAAAGTGCGACGATACTCTTTAGCATAGCTTTAACCTTGAAAATTCTCTCGGTTATTTAAAAAGGACTTTTTACGGAGATGTTTAAAAAATGCCGTCTCCCTTTCGCTCTGCTCATCGCACCGTCATCTGCTGTCTGTCCGACTTTTACCATATGACGAGAGCTGTTACATCAATCACACATTATCTTGCACACACGCTAAAACTGCGCCGATGTGAAGTGCGTTGCAAGTGGCCCGACAAGAAAATGCCGGCAGCATGCGTAATGATTTATTGGGTTCAAAGGAGGCTAGGAAAATTCCCCACTAAATACTCACGCTTAAATTAGATGCACTTATGTGGGTTTTAAAGAGCTCTTTGAGCACACAGCCTGTTCATATGGTCCTGCAGGAAAGAATCTGTGGAATTTGATGTCTCCTAAAGTTTTTCAGCTGACAAAAGAGCCGTAGGTAATTGTGTGACAGTTTCCGGACTCTTTTTTTTACACACAGAGAACTTAGTCAAGCGTCATGTTTAGAGCGTGCGTGTCTCTGTGTGTCCCCTTTGAAAAGCTCATTTAAGTTTTGACTGAAATGGCAAAGTTTCTTCTGCCTTCAAGGTAGGTTACCTCACATAGAAAGATGTCTCAAAGTAAAGTGCAAGAGGGCATTTCACCGTGCAATTTTCCTTTGCCTTTGTAACATGACACGAGGAGCTGAACATGTGTGGTGTAGGGATGGCAACGGAGTTGTAGCGTACATAATGTTCATAGTTGTCTTAAGGATTAAGTCTATGTGCCTCCGTGTAGACACAGGGCTTTGTTAAATGTCACAAGATAGGAAGCTGTTGAGCTTGTCAAGCGGCAGACTGCTGCTCCGGAGAACCCGCCACAAGAGTGTTATTAGTTAGTTAGGGGGAATGGAAATGAACAAAGTGAAAACGCCGCAGGCCAGCTAATTGCTCTCGTGTCACGTAAAAGAGAGGCTGTTAATTAAATGGACGGCTTTAGTAGTTTTACTAGTTGAAACTGTACGCACACACAGACATGCAGATTCCCACAGATAGAAGTCTAATGGCAATTTAACTTGTCTGCTTTTCCCTTCCCTTCTCCCCTTACCTTCATAAAACAGTGACAATTAAAGAGATGGGGAAACTAGGGTAAAAACAGACGAAGCAGCTGCGTTTTGCAAATGATTCCTCTTACATATAATTACATACCGCAGACAGAGCCATTATGGGAAGCTTCAATGGCTTGACTCCGGTTAGCCTGGCTTTTACGAGTCTTCCTCCTTCTGGAAATGAGTCTCTTTTGTGGTGGAAAGATTCATGCGCATCCAGGGCAAAACTGAGCTTATGCTTCTGTCCTTTATTGCGAGCTAGAAGTGGGGCAACATGTAGTAAACTTCTATTGAATTTATAATTGTTTTCCAGTCCTAAACGGTCGGGCTGTCTAACTTTTTACTGGACTTACGGCTCGTGCTGGCTTACCACATGCTGTATTTCATGATGATCGATATTTGTTTACAGACTGGAAGAAATGGCAGTAGAGTCGGAAAGAGTCAACGGTGCCTACAACGTGAGAGTTTACAAAGTGATTGACGCGAAAGAAGTCGTCTCCCCGACTGTATTTGACTGTGAGTTGAAGATGCCCAACACAAGCTTTGTTTCAAGAAACCATACACTGTACACAGGTGAGCTATTTCTTTCTTCTTCTTAAGTGTTGTTGTCGTGCCAATAACAACCACGGTTCTTAAGTAACGACAGCAATCATAATCTAATTTAATTTCCCACCCAAATGCAGCTCATGTTTTAAGTTAATTAAGTGTGAACAAGTATGGCTTATTATATGAAGGTGATGTCGGGTAATGGGCGGACTGAAAGGTACACGTGCAGCGTAGTACAACAACGTTCGTGTTTGCAATATGTGTGGCCTGTGAAATTTTGCATGACATGGATGCCTCCGCGTGCAGAGCGTACTACTTAGCATCTCAGCAACGTCTAGGCTTCACTAGTGGAATGAATAAATAAAATGAGCATGTGTGAATATATTTTTGTTCGTGAAAAGAAAGAACGGCTGGAAGCGTGAAAATTTAGTGAAAGGAAATAAACTGTGGGTGTGAAGCTATTGAAAAAAAACTTGAATATGTATGAAAGGGAAGGGTCAGTAGTATTAAATAAGCATGTGTGAATTTACATCATGCTCACGCCTGCTGCCTTCCTCATATAGTCAATGGAGATGCAATGGAACGAAAGGAGGAATTTGCCACGGATGGACAAGCGTTAAATTCTCCTCTACTCACTTTGACTTTCATGCTAGTACAGACAGACACGTACGACTTTGTAGAACACATACGGA
>JAQIWI010000492.1:0-30338 GCA_034698825.1 Deuterosminthurus bicinctus | reverse complement strand
AAGACATAGTGTGTCTTGACAGAATTTATTAACATAAACCGAGTTTAATTTACAAGCTAAATCTACAATGCGAATCTCTTGTCTCTAAAGAGTAGAAAAAATTTCATTTCTGGAAGCATATGCGACAAAAGTGGATAAACCTGAAGAGCCCGAAAAGAACTGCATCAACTATTGCGAAGTCACCAATGACGTTTGATGGATCAGTCGAGAGTTTTCTCCACTTTAGACCAGACTCATCTTCGAGTAATTCCTTTCAACTTTTGAATCTCAGAACATTCAGCCAAATGATGAGCCTGGAGATCCGGAGGAGTGTGGAAAGTTCGACTGCATCCAGGTAAGGAGCAGACAAAGGCGCTGTCATCCTGAAATGATCCTGATGTAGGATCCAGAGTGAAATCCAGTCCACAGAGAGGACAGGAGAATTGAGATGGGTTGAAATGTGCCTTGAGAACATGTCGACGAAGATTGCAAAGCATGGTGAAGCCTTCGTGACAAACTGCACATGAGATGGGTTTCACGTTCTTGTGAACTTTGGCATGTTGTCTCCTTCCGTGGTCAGTGAGGAATCTTTTGGGACAGTAGTGACACTTGAATGTTTCTCCAGTTGAATTTGAGTCTTCTAGGGCGTGTCGCTGTGGCCGAATTTCTTCGTTTCTCATCGCCTTCCCAGTCACTTTCCGAGGATTTGGAACCCTGAATTCCCGGCTCTGACTGTCCTCCGTGCTGCCACTGTGCATTACAAACTGGTCCAGCTTCAATGGCCAGTAAGGACTTCTTGTGTCACATGTGCTTGCTCTCTTATGAAAGGTGGTGACATGGTGAGAGAGGTCATTTTCTGTGGAGAAGAGCATAGTGCACCAAGCGCAGGAGTACATCACTGTGTTTTCGTTGGCTTCAAAAAAATCGGAGCACTTGACCATATGATGTGAGCGGAGCTCAGAAACTGTTTGAAATCGTCGTCTGCAGTCGTTAATGCGACAAAAGTAGGGATGATTTCCAGAAGAACCAGACGATGATGATTCCTCTTGGTCAGGTGGAGCTACCTCAGCTTTGAAATCAAGCCCACAGAGAGGACATATGAAATATGCTCGTTCTCCGTGGATCTTCAGTACGTGTCTGTTCAGATTCCTGACCAATGTGAAGCCTTCACAGCAAAAGTAGCAGGAGAAGACTTTTTTCCCTGAACTTCGAGATTTTTTTCCAGATCTTTTCTTGTTTGACGCAGAGTCCACTGAGCCGGAAGAATCCTTTGAGTCTTCTTCACCACCCAGGTCATAGTAACCATGAGCTAGCCATGCCGGCTGTTGTACTTCATTGTCATTGCTATCCTCATTTGTAATCCTTGTAGAGGGGATTGAAATACTGTCAGACAATTCCTGTAGCTCTGCACTAGCTTCCACAACTGTTCCATCCGCTGCAAATGCAACAAGAAGATGCTTGGATTCATCCCTCGATGCTGATGATGATGATGCCGTTTCATCAGATGGATGTGGTTCTTTCCAAACTAAAAAATCAAATTTTATATTAAAGTATTTCAGTTACTCGGTTCATGAACTTGACGTAATACTGCACCATAAACTGATACATTCACTTACAACTTGTAAAGTATCTGCGTAATGCTTCAGTCTGCTCATTTCTCTTGTTCTGACCCTGGCGATATTTCTCCCTCGGAAAATGCAATAAATTACATTGAAGGCTTCGTTTGATAGAATCCAGATTTTGCTGGAGCAATTCAATCTGGTGATAAGTTGACTCGGCACTCTGGAGAAGAAGATGACAGTTTCCGCAAAAATCCGAACTTCGAAGATACTCAAACTGATTCTTGGAACTCGAGGATGGAATATTAAATAATTTACATAAAAACTGGAATACATTTGGACCATTCTCCACTTTAGCTTCAAAGTCGATGTTGTTATAGGAATTCAAACAGATCAAACATTTCCTGTCAATTTCCAGACCCATGATTTTCCAGTTTTTGCTACCACGTTAATTAAATCACTGTTTTTATTCTTCTCTTTATCAAAATATTGGCTTAAATTCTTTTCACATTCTTGAACAACATATTCCTTAAAATTAAAACAGGGCACTTTCTCTTTGTGCTCCTTTAATTCATCTTCGTCGTCGTCATAGATCTCTCATCCTCATCTCTCGCACTCGCATTCTTTGATTTTTTTTCTGCCATTAAAGCTCCCGCATTGACTCAATGCTTTCAATCTCAATGGCCACCATGAGCCTCCCAAAAAGCAGATTCCAAAATGCTACAGTTGAACTCATTTATTCATAAAAACTATAATTATTATATATAATCATAACAACTTTGAGACATTTCCATCTAATACTCTTCTTCTTGAATAGACATTTTCATTTCCCTTTGCTTTTTAAATGCTCGCATCTTATTTGTGTATTCCTGGTAGCGTCTCCTTCCTTCGGGATCATGAACGGTAGTTTGATGCATTGTCAAGTGAGTACTTCTTTTAAAAGCTGCACCGCACTGTAAAGGCAGAAAGGAGTTATTATTTTATTTTCATGAAATATAGCATAAGTTTAGATGGGTTAGAATAAGGAAGAAGGCTCACCTGATCACATATGAATGGCCTTTCGATCTGAAATATAGATACAGAATATGAGAATCATTTGTACAAAAAAAGTAGGAAATAGTGTAGTTAAGAAAAATATACAGAGGTTATAAATGATTTACCCCATGAACCGCATCAATGTGCGTTTGAAGTCCCTGCTTACTGGTAAAGGCTTTTCCACACAGGTGACAAACATGCTCTTTGGGCTGGTGGTTCTTTGAATGATGGATTTGCAAGCTGTTCTTGGTAGGAAAGTTATCCAAGGGACAATGTGGGCATTTAAGAGGCGGTTCAGGATTAGTGGCGAAGTACTGTCTCAATTCTCGGAACTCTGCTGAGTTCATCTTCTGGCCTTTTCCTTTGAGTGCTCGTCTTCTATCCCGTGCTCTTTCTCTCTCCCGTTGCTCTTCTGTCATGTTAGCTCGGTATCTCCGGTGCATCTCCCGGTTCTTCTCCCGTTGCTCTTCACTCAGTTCACACTGTTTCTTTTTAATCCGTTTCCATTTGACATCAGCGTGACGGTCTGACGTGTGCTTGTTTAGTTTTAGCAATGTCGGATAGATTCTTTTGCAAATTGGGCATTGACGAGGTTCTTCCTTCTGGCTTTCAGCTGCCTTGGCTTCAGATGCATGGACTCTTTTCAGATGAGTCTGGGCAAGAGTGTAAGATGAGAAACTTTCTTCGCAAAGATAGCACTTGAGGGTGTAGCCCATGCCTCGGTGTTTGTCATAAATGTGTTTGGTAAATTTATTCCACTTAACATCTTGATCACAGTGCTGACACCGGGTCATTATAGCACCCTGGGTCGTTGTAGCAGCTGGTGAGGATTGGAGGATAGTTGCCGTTATCTTGACCAGGCATGTTTTCCAAACGACTGAAGTATCAGATATTCTATCAGGTTTTACAAGATTTTCAAGGACTGCGGCATCCGAATTGGCGTCTTCGGTACTCATTATAGAAATATTTTCAGCCGTTTTCGGTGGATCATTCTGTTGAGGTTTATCACTTGATTGCAAATCAGTCTTTTTGGAGCGGCATGCTTTTCGTGCTGGAGTTGCAACTGATTTTCCTTTCGTTGGTGGTCTTCCTCGGTTCTTTTGTGGTTCTTTCAGAAATTAACAAAATGATTTTTAAAATTTTCATTCACTTCTTTCAAAAGGATCTAGACAAGGGCATTAAAATCTTACTTTCTTCTTCTTCGTCCTCGCTGGATGACGAAGTTGTAGTGCTACTGTCGTCATGACTTTTGTCATTATCGTCAGTGCTGCTATCAGAATCCGATTGTTCCTTGGAAGCTGACTCGTTCAGGGTATCTTCTTGTAATTTTGATGTATTGGGATTTGGATTTGCAGAATGAGAGACCTGCTCTTCATTTTGGCTGATTGTTTCATCAAAGTCGTCATGTTTCGATTTCATCTGCTTCCGCTTACCATGTGATGCACACGTTTCTGGGACACTGTCATTCAATAATTCTTCTACTTTGCGCTTATAAAACCGGGTTTCCATGGTAAATAATATTGTTAATAGATACGGGAATGTTTAATCTTGTAGACCTGCAGCGTTTGAATTGCCTTTTAACTTTTCGCTTAGCCTTTTAGCCTTTTGCCTTTAAAGGCTTCCTGTAAGGCAAAGGCAAAGGCATCACAAAGACACAACTCCCGCAGGTGCAAGGACGTCTGGCTTATATAATGTGGATGGACATAAATAATGACATCAACAACAATACGGACGATTAAATTCTTCATGACTTACACATTATTATTAAATTATTACATGCGAGTTTCCAAATGAAGTAAGTAAATGTCACAAATAACCCTTTCGAAATGCTCATGAGACTAATTATGTTCCTCTTACAAGTAAAAACTTTTGACAAGCAGCCGACACACGCATAAGCCATCATCATCAAATTGCATTGGGATATAATGGCTCTATGGCCCCATCCATTTCGGAGGCCAGAGTATTATCAGTCCGGAGTCTGTGACTTCCACCTCCGATCCTGGCGCCGCATTCATTGCAAGTCCCTTCCTCCATAGCTCCTCCACATTCAGTGATGACATAAACATGTCCATTGGGGCATTTGAACCAACGACCCTCACGCATATCGAATGCTTTGAGTATATCTAGACGCTCTCGGTCTGTAATTCCCAATCCAGTGGCTAACACCTTGTCCAACTCCTGAAAAAAGTTAAAAGTAATGCCGTCATTATAGATTTCGAGAGTTCGTCACATCTAGTTGATTTCCTTCACCTTCAGGTAAGCCTGGACATGACCCTGGCGTTGTTCATTGTAACGACCTTTCTCATTGATCCTTCTGTTTAGCATTATACAAATCGGGGAAGCTCTAACATGCCCTGGACTAAACTTAGTTGAGGCCTGAATATGATACATCTGATTCAGGTCAAACATTCTTGCAAACTCCCACTCGAAGTCTTCCAGTTCTTGCTTGCTCAATGGAAGCTGACGGCCTTGGAGGCTCTTAAACAATCTGTCATAGCGATCAGCTAAATCTGCTTTGTATGTCCTCCTCTTTAAAGGGTCTTCATACAAACCCGATTCATCATCGAGAGTGGCTGCAGCCTCATTCACAAGTTTGAATATTATTTCCAGGCTGACTAGCGTTGCCTTGTCAATCTAGGTAGGAAAAAAACATGCAATATTGCTCGGTTGAGTACTTGAGACAAAAATTGGTACTTCGTTGAACTTAACCCTATTTGAGCACTTACCTTGTTACAGACTAATTGTTGTTTCTTATTCTCCCCTTTGATCAACTTATCTCTTAAGTAGGTTTTCATTGTGGGGTTTATTTTGGAGCTCTCAAGTACAGCCTTAGTCAACGCGACAACCTGCGGCTGAATATCTTTCAAGCTCCCAAACTTGTGGTTCTTCACTTTCATGATGTCCTCCAAGCGCGTTTTCAAGATGTTGCCATAACGCCGAGATTTTGTTACCAGCTTCTTGCAACGCGGACAGCTTCTTGGCGTAATTTCACCCTCGTTTATCTCAAGGTCCATGAAGTGGTCGAGACCACTGATTTCGATTGCATGACCACAGTCCACCAGTAGAACAAATCTTCAAGTGACCAAAGAATCGTTAAAACAACTCAATGATTTCTTCTTCAAGTCATTTCGTACTCACCGAGCATCTTCATCTTCTTCACAGCCATACAAAATAAACTCGGTGAGTTCCTCCCTATTGCATATTTTACACTGAGGAGGACATGGCTCTCCACAGAATCCAATGCAGTCGTGTCCACAGTTCAATTTCTTTGGACATGGCTCATTACAGGGATCGCGGTCACATAGTTCCGAGCACAGTTTTGTGCATCTCTTGTGTGGACATTTCCAACCACATCTTTCCTGCTCAAAGAAATACAAATCACAGTAAAATTTCCTTGATTCTCTTCGAGTCAACGTTTAAATCTTCAAGAAATAAACACACCACACAGCCGCTACATGGCTCCCCGCATTTTGCTTCACACTTAGAGTGTTCACATTCCATCAAGCATGGCTGTTGACATGGCGGACATGATTTTGAGCAAGGGAAGTTGCATCTAAGTAATAAATTTCGTGGTACTTTAGTACACTTGTGAGCAAAATGTAGAGTCACTTGGAGTGCTTACGTATGCCCGCAAACCAGTTGTTTCCCGCAATTCTGTTGACATTTTACATGTAGTCTTCCTTCCAGACATCCACCACAGGTTCCCTGGCACCTGTGGTCACAACCGCTTCCTTCTGAAACGAACTGATACGCACACTCCTCTCGACAGAGCTCTGCCAATTGTTGCGGATCTAATTAAGTAACCAAAATACTGTAACTTAAATCCTTCACAGCCAAATATTACAAAATTCTTTGCAGTATATGGGCATGGCAGATGGCACTCACCAACATTGGCTAATCGACATGGCACATGGTTGTCATGCCCACAGGAGGAATATCTTTCTGGTAGACGGTAGACATTGCATTTGTCCATCTTGTACTCTTCACTACATCGCATTTCCTGTTGGTGGCCACAAACTGGTGACACTTTCGTAACTAACTCCTACAGAATTAAATAAAAAAGGAATTAAGAATGATATGGTTACATGTAGGACGAGCCAAAGTAAATTCATTACTTCACACGGTCCACAAGGCTCAAAGCATTTTTTAACACAATTGTGACCGCAGACCAACTGAGCAGTACATGCAGCTTGGCACTTTTCGATTGCTGCGTCCTTGAAACATAGCATTTTCATCTTATGGGCACATGGAAGTCGTTTTTCCACAGATTTTCTGCACGGTGGGCATGGCTTATAGCACTGGTGCTTGGATTTACAACGGTGTCCTACGACATGATGTCAATTTTCAAATTAGTGTTCACTTTGACATATTATTAAAATACTATATTACCAACCATTTTCGCAAACACGGCCGCAATCTTTCTTGCATGTGTACTGCGTGTGGTACGGATCATGATCTTTGTGGCAAATGAGGGTACACGCATGTCCGCACTCAAGTCTACTATTGCATGGACTTTTACATTTCACGTTAGGGTCTTCGGACAGTGAGCATTCCACTGTTGCCTATCAACATAATTTTTTTTTAAAAAGGCAATAAGTTGGACTATTTGTTAAATTATAAATGCATTGCTCACCTTGTGATCACACAGGCCAAACCCGCGTTGAACTGTACTGGTACAGCTGATGGTATCTACTTGCCTCCAGCACTTGTCCTTTTGAGTATGGCCACATGGCAGGTGCTTGTCGACCATTTCGCCACAAGTAATTTTATTGACACCAATGTGACATTCCAACTCCTTTATGTGACCACAAGGTAATCCCTTCAATACTTTCCTCTTGCATGTGTAATCAAACGGATCTACATAGCAAGCAAGCTTTTCTTCATGTCCACATGGCAAATTCTTATCCACGACCTCAACACACGATACATCGTTTTCGTACTCATGGCAATTGATTCGGGTTGAGTGTCCACATTCAAGAAGTTTTGTAACTTTCACACGGCATGGCGGACAAGAGCGAAAACATTCGGCTACACACTGGTGATGACGACGACAGAACTCAACACAGCGCTCTTTACACTTGTAAACAATGTGGTCTCGGTCTTCGATGTGGCACACACTTTTACAAATGTGACCACAGTCAAGTGGTGCTGCACACTCCATGTTGCATCCACCTTCTGGTGCAAGACGACTAAATTCCTTATCCTCACGCACTTGCTGTTGAGTACCATGAACTTCACACTGAATGGTTATGGAGGTACCCACACGACGTCCATTTTCAAGCTTGGATTTAATTTTCTTCCACGTACCAGCCGTTTCTAGTTGACTCATGTTTCCAATGATGAACAGGCCTTGTCTATTTGTGATGAACCAAACATTAACAACAAAAAACCGAACATCTTCAAATCAAGAGTGTAATGTTTCTTACTTGGCACGAGATATAGCCACACAAATCCGATTATCTGTCTTTAAGAAGCCAATATTTCCCCTATCATTACTTCGGACGAGTGAGAGTAAAATGATATCATTCTCTTCTCCCTGAAAGTTATCGACGCAAGTAACACGGACACCTTGACACGTCTGCAGACCGCGCAGACACTGCTTAATCAGAAACATCTGTCCGATGTAAGTCGTTAAAATGGTGATCCGCTCCGGCCCATAACCATTTTGAATCAAATAACGACAGAAAGCAGCCATAAATTTGGCTTCGTGATCATTTGACTTGCTCTTTGAATCACCCACCTGGTAAATCAGTAGGATACATGATTAAATGATTAGCTGTGAAAAAAGATTAGATTAAGAAATTAAACTTTTGTAATATTTCTGTAACAACTCACGTCAGATTCTTTAAATTTGTGATCAATGAAGAACAAGTTTGATGTAACGCCAAGCACACGAGGATACTGTGATACTCGTGGGGCATTGTATAACTCAGGGTAGATTGTTCCTACGACCAAGTCAGCAATCTCTGGCCTCATTCTGTGCTGAACCTTTTTCAACAATCCAGCATGAACACATTCGTACGGCTCTACTTTAAACTGACTGAGGAAAATTTTAGGGCAACGAACATTTATTTTGTAGCAGTTGAGTTTATTGTTGACCATCCTTTCGAAGAGAGAGATATCCAGTTGGTAGTTTTTAGCAAGTTCGTAGACAGTTGTGCTTGGCCGTAGCTGTTGATGATCACCTGCAAGAGCAAAGCGATGTTAAAAAACAACTCTTAATATTCTCTTGTGTCATTCTCCATACCAATAAGGATCAAATGCTGACACGCAGGCGTTATGCAGGTCACAATATGACTTTCCAAAACTTCTGCAGCTTCTTCCACCAGCACTGCAAGTATAATCATGACAATTACCATATTCAAAAGACGTCTAATGATCTTTACATTTCATTCAATATCTCCCAAGACAACCATACCAATTCGAGATTTCGTCATTCGTAGCAAATCGTTGTACTTTGCAGCGCCGGTAGTTGTCATGCCAACAATCAAAGATCTTGAGATGATCCTACCGTCGCCCATTCGAAGAACCTCTTGCCATCCCTTTTGGGCATTGGACATGTCTTCGCTTGATTTTCTCACCCTTGCTGCAGCTATAACTTTCGCTTTTTCCAAGATGTAAAAGTAAATGAACCATCTCGTGGATACTTGTGGGGGAGGATTCCGAAGCTGCACGCCAGCATTTCTAAAATATCCTCTCACATCCTCAACTTGAAGAGTTTTCTTTCTGTACGCTGAGATCACCGCTTTGCAAATGGATTCCTTCTTCTGCAGCAGTTCAGAGTGGCTTTGTAATGACCGCATTTCAGAATAAAGAGACGCCATCTCTTCAGCCTTCATTCCCTGCCTTCTAGATTCTAATTCAGCCAGCTGGTCTTGCAATGATTTTTTTCGAGCATCAAAAAGTAGGCTTAGTGGCAATGGGGGTGCCTTTGGAGCGACAGCTTCAATATCAGCGTATCCCGCATCCACAATTCGGTGTTGCTCAAGCTCCTCGACGTCATAATCCTCCTCGCCTTCAGAATCACTAGATTCCAGCTGATTTTGACCTGCATCTTTCGTATTACGACCGTTAAGTTGGGGTTCAGTAACTTGCGAGTTTATTTGACACCATCGACGTAGTTCTTCCACGTCGAAACGCCGTGCGGTCGCATCGTCCAAGGCAAACCATTCCATATTATTTACAAGCTTCAAAATCCATTCAGGTATTTCTTCCACAAGGTTATCATAGATCCGAAGGTTTTCGAACAATATGACTCCTACAGATGACCTTAGATTCTCATTTGTCTTTCGTAAATTGGTAAACATGGACTTACCATCTGCATTGGTCAAAGCAGAAAACTCCGCTAGAGCATTCTGTCGTACTAATTCAGCCATGCGTACTGCCCGGTGCGCTTCACTCTTCATTCTGCTGTAATTTGAATCCTGGTGAAGCTTTTGATGAACACTACGAAGTCTGTTTAAGCTGAATTCTTCGAGCTCAGCCGTTTTACTCCTACCTCCAACTCTGACAATTTTCGGAGAGGTATTTAGTTTTTCAAAAACTTTCAAGCATCCTTGTAGAAACTGATCCAGTGCATGATTCGTGTAACATACGACGAGAATGGGGCCACCAGCACCCTCAGAGTTCCAAACTTGTAAATTTCGGAGGAAAACTTCCACAACTTGCAATGCTGTGAGGACAGTATTCAAATTAGTATTCAAGTAAGTAAATGCCCAATGAGGCAGAGTTTACCTAAGAACGTTTTCCCAGTTCCAGGAGGGCCCTGAACGATAGCAAATTCTTTAGTAAGGCAGGCTTTGTAGGCTTCGAACTGCTTCTGATCTAAGCCGAGGTCTTTAGCGTCCGGCCATGTGTGATCTAGAAGTGGTGAGCACGAATAGTTTCCAACTTCCAGCAGGTACGTGTTCTCCTGTAAGTACGCAGGTGGTCTCACATCAGAACTGGCTTCCACGATAAACTTTGCCATCGGGAAGTGTTGCAGTTGTATCTCCTTCAGTACTTGTAAGGTATACCTCAAATTAAACAGTAGAGCATGATAAAATTTATTCCAAGACTTAATGATCCAAAATTTAAATCTGAGCGTACCTGTAGGCTTCGAAGTAAACCTCACATTCAACCATCAAGAATTCAGCTTGCTTTTCAAATTCAGGTGAATACCCTTCCCAAGTTATGGCCAACTTTCCAGTTTTAAGCTCAACGTCATTCCGTTGGTGAACGACTCCAAAGTAAGCAGTTTCAAAGTCATCAGCCGTGAACACCAGCAGAGTTCCCGTTAATAGCCTCTTGCATTTGTCCCATTTAACCTTCTTGTAACTGTCCGCGTGCAGTTTCATGTAATGCACCTCAGTTCCACGTTCAAGTTTAATGTCAGTATAGGTCACCTTTGAGTATAATCGAACATTTCCAAGAGGAGGACGTTTCTTTTTGGATACGTAGTCGGCCCTTTTAAATAAAATTTGTGGTAAATGATTTGGTAATATGAAGTGCTTGTGTTTGGTCTTTAAATTTGGTCCCGGTGTGAGTATATGATTTACTTACTTGTTCATCAAATAATCGCAAACGCCCGATTTCAATGGACGCACAAAATCCTCCCGTAGAAGCCGAAACTGGACGTCCAAGTAATGATGTGCGTCATTGTAAGCACCGGAAGTTTTATTCCGACGTAGAAACGGCTCTTCATTTGTTCGTATCTCTTCAACGCTAGGTACAATAGGAATGTCTTTGAAATCGTCTGGCGGACGCGAAGCATCCCATATTGCTTCTTCTTCTGCTGTCAGTCTTAAGCCCCTTCGTCTAGATTTCACTTCCTCCGCTACAATTTGCTTCTCTTTGTCCTTCTTGATACCTTTCATGATTTCCTTTAACTCATGGGCTTGTTTTAGTAGATCGTCCACCTCCATATTTGGTGGGGACGTGATGACACACATTAGTGTTGAGAGAATAGATAAGCTAACAATTTGTAGGAAATCCAATGCAGCTGACTGCATTTTGCCGGCAGTGAATCGGATGAACTTGATGAGATTTTGAAAAACAGACACTGGATTCTGAACTATGCTGAACCTAAAATTAATACTTCATTTTAGCTAAGCATCTGATATTTTAGTTGACAATGAATGAAGATAGAAATAATAGCTCACTCGGTTGTTGGACGGCCATATCTATCATCATTGACGGCAAATCCATCAATCATATAACTTTTCACTTTCTCGTCCACCTTTCTCAAGAAATTCTGGCTCCCGACAGTGGCACTAATGATTGTATTTTGATAAGTGCCCAGTACAGTTGTGCTTGAGCAAACTTTCTCTCCTAAAAGCTCAACTATAATGTACAGGAGATCATCTGACTTTTCCGTCCTTCCATTTTTCAACTGCTTCGTACAGGAAATAGAATCTTGATCCAATAGCGCCTCCCAGTCTTTCACATTTCGCCATATCATAGTGATGACATCATCAGCCGGTTCACTGAGGAACTTGAATAATCTTTTGTATCCGAATACCGGCCCATCGAATTTCCTACAAAAACGAGTAAAAATAATAAATTCAAGCTACAATGATAACTTACAGTAGTTCAACTATGACCACATTACTTCTTTCTCTCAGCCTCTCCATGATGCTCTTGCTGTTGACTGCGCCCACGGAGTCGATCCTGTCTGCCCTGACCTGCTGGATGCCGAACAGGCTCATACGCTGACGGTAAATCAGGATTACGTAGGTTAGAATGGCCTTGGCGATGCCTTCCATTCTGATGGCCAGAGCCTCCTTGGCCTCCCCCTCGGTTTATAGGGTCGTAAGCTTTATTCCGGTTGATGTTATTAGGTCCTCTAGAGTTGCGCTTGCGGCCATTGTTTGCGCGATTCGGTTGCCGTAGATGATCATCATGATGTCGATTGCCTTCATCGTTTCCATTACCACCCCTGGTGAACATTATTCAGCCTTTTCCGGTGCCTATTTTACAATCAGGTACAAACAACTATTAGAACACTCCTCCACTGAGGGTTTCATCCTTTCCATTTTCAAGGTATTATGGAACAATCATTATATATAATTGTACATGTCCATTCCTGAAAATCAGAGCTCTGCTCTGAGGAATTAAGACAATAAAGCCAATACAATACAATACATATATTGCAAGTCACTCACTTTTGCTCCTCGACTCGTCTCCTTGTCCTTGGCAGCCCACGGCTTAAGGTAATAACTGACTGAAATGCTACAAACTTTTGCATCTCACAGAGGTCATCGCCGGGCAAATCGCGGGTCGAATCGTGGGGGTAGGCCTCGGTCTTGCGGTCAATCTGATCCTTGCGCTTCGCGCCAGCGCAAAATATCGTCTCGTTGACTGCTCACTGCTCGCTGCTCAGCAGTCAACAGTTCTTAAAATTTGACCTACACAATACCGACTACCTTTACTCGGATGACATTGAACTGAACTGCGGAGGTTCATACATCACCAACCACCAACAAAGGTCTCAAGTTCGGTCTGATTATATTCACTTCTTTTGTAATCAGTAGTTTTTTTTTATGAATATATATGTAGTATGCTATAGCATATAGACATATGCCTAAGTGATGATGACAAGTGATTCATGAACACTATTTGACTACTTACTTAACTGACTGTCGACTGTCTACCAACTGGTATGTATGAAGGAGTAGGTAGGGAAATGTGTGCTCTGAAGTCTGCATTTATATCACATCAGCTCTGAGTGAACACAATTCGAATGAAAACTTTGCCCCAATGTGAGTAGAGTATACATAGTTAACTAGTCTGTGATGAGGATGCGGGGGGTAAGGTGGAAGTGGAAAGCAAAACGACATTCAGACGTTTTGTTACGTCCTTCATTCATTTTCCTTTGGACTTATAAATGTCTTTCGGTACATACGGCATAACAACATGCAGATTAAATGTAAATTATGGCCTATAGCATGGAACTAGTGCATCTTTTGTTAACGAGCCAATCGATATATCTGGGTGCTAACGATAATATCCTGATTGCTCTTAGCAGTCGCCCTGGCAAAGCGTAAGAAGAGCACATAGTGAGGAATGACGTGTGAGGCAAGGACCTTGCAGCATATGCATTTTCTCTTCATATAAAGTTAATACAAACAAGGGATTGATAATTTGAAAGGAGTCCTGGCTGTTGAACTTATCAAACTTTATTCATAAACTTTGAGCATTGTTTCGAACTGTTAACGATAGAAATATTATTGCACGAACGCAGCATAGGATATCATCATACCCCACCCCGACTACTTCTTCTATATAATTAAACTTTCATTTATTCTAAAACAAACAAATGACTTTTAGAATCATAGCTCGTGGCAATTCAGCTCCAGTTGGACACTGCAGAAGAACTGGTGCATATTCCTGTGACAGTAAACTTCCATTGGATGTCAGACTGGCTGAGAATTGACAATTTGTAAATAGAGAGATAATTTAACTAGCAATGCTCAAACTGCGTAGATAGCATATGAGAATGACTTCCAGTTGCCAGAAGAGACAGTTTGATATTTATTTTATATGAGTCACTACAAGGTTGTTGTTGGTAGCTTGAATCGGATTTATGTCTAGCAAGTCCGCACCTGCCCTGTACATCTCCGGACTAATCCAGGAACTAAGAAATGAATTAAAAACGGATTAATCAACAAGGTAGGATTTGCATGGGTGAAAAGACACAATTAAGCTTATTATCTACGAATGTTTTACCTAAATAAATGAAGAAGACGGGCCTGAGGTGGTACATAGATATTTTCATCATTGCAAAGCGCACCTTCGACGATTTGGTGGCCGGCGGACTGGGCAGAGATGGCCGTAGACAGTTGAGGGAAAGCCCTAAATAATCATAGGAGTTCAAATCCGATATGACAAGTATTTATCATTACCATTATCACAAACTAACTTGGACGTAAGATCAACATTTGCAGTCATGTTGGTATGGATATGTCCAGGATAAACAATGCTGATGTTGATGCTGCTGTGAGCATCCCTGAGGTCCTCTTTGAGACAATGATAATAGCCAAGCACAGCATGCTTAGATCCAACGTAAGGCGCCCCATTTCTGCCGGGCACGAAACCAGCAACAGAGCAAGTGGGAATAATGTGACCCTTATTGTTTCTGATCATGGCAGGCAGGAACTCCCGCATGATATACCAGTGAGAAAAGAGATTGACGTCGAAAGTTTTCATTGCGTAGTTTAAATCCGTCTCCCAACACTTTCCGAGTGGACCGGCAATGCCAGCATTGTTGAAAACCATTGTGACATCACCAAACTCTTGACGCACCTGAGAAATGCAAACGGATTTTCATAATTGTTTCCAGGAGTGAGTTGGAGTGAGTGTACAAATGATGTTACCTTAGCTGCTGCAACGGCTACTTGATTCCTATTAGCCACATCCACTGTCATTGCCATTGTCCGCTTCACCCCGAGTGATCGAATTTTTTTCATAGTCGCTTCATTACTTGCTTCGTTTACATCCCAGCTAATCAATGTCACGTTAGACTCCAATTTTCCTATGCTGTACAAGATTCCCTGGCCGATTCCACTCGATCCTCCGGTAACCTAAGCGACATTATCAGACAAACTTTGAAAACAAACGGCACCATTTTACGTGGTACTTCACACTCACCAGTATGACTTCATTTCTAAGGCTCTTCGGAGACGAGCGGAATAAGATCCTTTTCAATGTCAAGTAGGATCCGACCACAGCAACCCATAGAAATTGTAGGACCTCAAGTGCTGCTTCAATGATGATGATCATCTTGAACTGACCACAGCGAACAAATCACTGAGTGTGCTCAACTTCTCAACTGCAGCCCACATCTGTATTTCTTCGCTTTGACCCAGATTTATACAAGTTTTACCAACCGGCGCAGTTATAAAAATGCTATGCTGCATCTTCCTATACAAAGGATGCTTGTTAAGTACTTACTTTTGCTTTGCTACAATCATGTATTAACTGTGTTAAAAACGTACAACATGTTTCCCTTTAGGGTACAGCAACACTTGGGTTAAGAAGCAAGTTTTTGTGGTCCTACATATCTCAGCAGCATAGAACAATTTTCGTCTTGAGCAAAACACAAGCAAGATTACTGCTCAGGTCTGGGCCCAAATTTTTACATGGTACAATATACCGAAAGTAATTGCTAAGTACTGACTAGTGATTAGTAAAGGCCTTGACTCATGGCATTGATTAATGTAGAAACAAAGGGAAATTCCAGCACATGGCATTTCCTCTAACTCGCCCTAGCCTGCTTTTTCTTACAACGCATTTTTCCTGGTCTTTTATTATGACTAATTTGAAGAAACAGTGTGGCTCGGTGCATTCAACTGAGGACTTGTTCAAATCTTTCCAAACTTCCTTCTAAGATCTCTGCCATAAACTGATCACTCAAGTCGCATTTAAGGTACATCTAGGCAAATAATGGCAGCTTACAGAGTTTAGTTAAGTGAGTAGGAAAGCTGCCGTGTTTTCGTCTACAAATTAATGACCGTACAGGGTAAACTGGGAAAGCCGTCCAAGAGGAGATCAACTTTAAGACCTAAGATGTCGGGAAATTTTATCAAAATTTCTTCCCATCCCAAACAGATGTGGACATAGGCAGTCCACATAACCGGCACCGGTGATATTATTATTGTCTCTGTTGGGAGTAGATCTTTCATGGTTTTCATTTTGTGTAGACTCCAAAACTCGCCACTGACCCCACTCCAATACTTAAGCTCCCAAGGAGCCAACAGCTTGAGTAATCTTGTCTAACAAAATTTAATGGATTTTGATTTTCCTTAAGGAGTTACGTACCAATAGATCTTGTCTACTAAGTGTACCCTCTTGCACTGGAGAATTGCAGTTCACCTTCGAGATTTTGTTGCGGAAACACTCACCCAATAACCTGAAATACGCATGACGCATAATCCCATTCTAATCACAAAGAACGGCTTTAAAAGATTTCTTGTTGATGCAGATCATGATTTTCATCCTTCCTGAGTGATGCGTGTATTGTGTTCTGGCTGGTAAAAAAAGATTTCTTTCTGGAAGCATTTAGTACTTACCCCAAGGCTCATCATCAGTCGCCATCAGCGATCAGCCTTGCTTGCCCCATAGCTTTCCAGACTATAAAAAAAACTGACTGCTATAGCCATCAACTATTTGTCGACCGGTTGATGCCGCGGATGTTGCTTGAGATAAAATTGGTAGTGACCTGTTCTAATCGGACATTTTTTGGTTATGGTATGGTGATTCTGAACCAATTGAAAATAATAATCCAAGTGTTGTTCAGATCGCTTACTCACTTGGAAGTCTAATCATATTGGTGCAGTCATATTGTTCTCAATTAAGCCTGCATAAACCAAACTATCCCTCACTACTGGTGGCATCCCTCAAGTTCTCTTTTAGACAACGGTAGTACGCCAAAATGGCGAGCTTAGATGAGGCACATGGTGCGTTGTCCCTACCATATGCAAAACCAGCAACTGAGCACGTAGCAATTGCGTGTCCACTGTTCTCCTGAATCATACCGAGTTAGGAACTATCATAGGATGTTAAAAGGGAGGCATCAAGTTGATTTGTATAGTTCTCATTTTTGATGATTGATGATCTGATCTAAATCTGTTTCCCAGCAGCTTCCTATTGGTCCAGATATTCCAGCGTTGTTGACATCAACAGTTAAACAGTCATCTCCATGCCTCAGAAATAATAACAATAAAATAACTGATGTTCACGTATGATTCCATCGTGGCATTTCGTATGCGTTAAAAAAGTTTCTACGAAGTACTGACAATTTTAGACCGGTTAACATGGTAAGAAAATCACCTTTCTCAAAATTTAATTAATGACTTGTTATATGCATTACAAGCGAGTAATCAAATTGTATTCGGATATAGCGGCGCTCTGGCCCCATCCATTTCAGAGGCCAGAGAATTATCAGTCCGAAGTCTATGACTTCCACCTCCGATCCGAGCTCCGCATTCATTGCAAGTTCCTTCCTCCATAGCTCCTCCACATTCAGTTATGACATAAACGTGTCCATTGGGGCATTTGAACCAATGACCCTCACGCATATTGAAGGCTTTCAGGATATCGAGACGCTCTCTGTTTGTAATTCCCAATCCGGTCGCTAACACCTTCTCCAACTCCTGTAAAATATTTCAACCAATGCTGTCATTATACATTTAGGTAAGAGTTGAGACCTCGTCTGGTCGATTTCCCTCACCTTCAGTAAAGTGGTCACATCATCCTGGCGTCGCTTACTGTAACGACCTCTATCATGGATCTTTTCATTAAGTTCTATCCAAATAGGAGACGCCTTAATGTGACCTGGAGTGAAATTAGCTGAGGCTCCGATGTGATACATCTGATTCAGGTCAAACATTCTTGTAAACTCCCACTCGAAGTCTTCCAGTTCTTGCTTACTCAGTGGAAGCTGACGGCCTCGGAGGCCCTCAAATAATCTGTCATACCGCTTAGCTAAATCAGCTTTGTGGATCCTCCTCTTCACAGGGTCTTCATATACACCCGATTCATCATCGAGATTTTCTGCAGCCTCCTTCACAAGTTTGAATATTATCTCCAGGCTGACTAGCGTTGGCTTGTCGATCTACGCAAGAAAACAGCAATCAATGCTACTGGCTTTTACACTTGACACAAAAATAAATTTATCGCCGAAATCAAACCTCTATGGACACTTACCGTGTTACAAACTAACTGTTGTTTTTTATTGTGTCCTCTGATCAACTGATCTTTCAGGTAGGCTTTCATTAGGGGGTTCATCTTGGTGCTCTCCACCACAGCATTTGCCAACGCGACAACCTGCGGCTGAATATCTTTCAAGCTCCCAAACTTGTGGTTCTTCACTTTCATGATGTCCTCCAAGCGCGTTTTCAAGATGTTGCCATAACGTCGAGATTTTGTTATCTGCCTCCTGCAACGCGGGCAGCTTCTTGGCGTGATTTGTCCCTCGTTTATCTCATGGTCCATGAAGTGGTCGAGACCATTAACTTCAATTGCATGACCACAATCCTCCAGTAGAACAAATCTTCAAGTAAACAAAGAATCGTTAAAACAACTCAATGATTTCTTCTTCAAGTTATTTCGTACTCACCGAGCATCTTCATCTTCTTCAAAGCCATACAAAATAAACTCGGTGAGTTCCTCCCTATTGCATATTTTACACTGAGGAGGACATGGCTCTCCACAGAATCCAATGCAGTCGTGTCCACAGTTCAATTTCTTTCTACATGGCTCATTACAAGGATCCCGGTCACATAGTTCCGAGCACAGTTTTGTGCACCTCTTGTGTGGACATTTCCATCCACATCTTTCCTACTCAAAGAGAGACAAGCCCCAGTAAATTCTCAGAAATTACACTGAATACACCTTTCTTCAAGAAATAAACTCACCTTACAACCACTGCAAGGCTCTCCGCACTTTGCTTCGCACTTAGAATGTTCACATTGCATCAAGCATGGCTGTTGACAAGGTGGACATGATTCCGAGCACGGGAAATTGCACCTAAGATTGAAAAATTCACGGTTTGTTAGTAGCTGCAAGCAAAATGTACCTAGATTCAGATTCACTTTAGAGTACTTACGTGTGCCCGCAAACTAGCTGTTTACCGCACTTCTGTTGACATTTTGCATGCAGTCTTCCTTCCCAACAACCAATACACGTTCCCTGGCACTTATGGTCACACCCACTTTCTTCTAAATTGAACTGACACCCACACTCCTCTCGACAGAGCTCTGGCAACTGCTGTGGATCTAAAAAGTAATCACACTATTGGAACCTACATTTTTCAAACGCAAATATTCCAAAATTCTAGACAATTTATGGGCATGATACTCACCAAGATTGGCTAATCGACATGGTACAAGGATATTATGGCCACACGAAGAGCTTGAGTTCGGCGCACGATATACATTACAGTTGTCCATTGTGTACTCTTCATTGCATCGCATTTCCTGCCGGTGACCACAAACTGGCGATACCTTCGTAACTAACTCCTACAAATTTAAATGAGACGGTATCAGGATCAATTATATGCTCGTAAATGGGAGGAGCTGAAGTAAAATTACTTCACAAGGGTCACATGTTTCAAAGCACTCTTTCTGGCATTTGTGACCGCATTTCAACTTAGCTACACATGGAGCATGACACTTTTCCTTTGTTTCGTCCTCAAAACAGAGCATTTTCAGCATGTGTCCACAGAGAAGTCTCCTTTCCACGAATTCTCTGCATGATGGACATGGCTTAAAGCACTGGTGCTTGGTTTTACAACGGTGTCCTACCACACAAAGAGAATTTTAAAATCAGTGTTTACTTCGAAGTGTGTTCGTACTGCATTACTGACCATTTTCGCAAACACGGCCACAGTCTTTCTTGCAAATGTACTGTGTGTGGTGTGGATCATCATGTTTGTGGCAACTGAGAGTGCAAGCGTGGCCACACTCAAGTCTGCTTCTGCATGGACTTTTACTTTTACATTTCGCGTTAGGATCTTTGGACAGCGAGCATTTCACTATTGCCTGTCAACACAAAAGAGAAAACCATTTACAACTTACGAGTTTGACTAAAATAATGAATACTTTGCGTACCTTATGATCACACAGATCAAACCCACGTTCAATCTCAGTCCCACAGAATACAATATCTACTGTCTTCCAACACTTGTCTATCTGAGTGTGACCACATGGTAAGTACTTGTTGACCATTTCTCCACACGTAATTATGTTAGCATCAACATGGCATCCTGCCTCCTCCTTGTGACCACATGGCAAATCCTTGAGCACTCTCCTTCTGCAGATGTAATCAATCGGATCGACATAGCATGCAAGTTGTTCTTCATGCCCACATGGTAACATTTTTTCTACGACTACATAACAAGTAGTATCATTTTCATATTCATGGCAAACAACTCCGGCTGAGTGTCCACATTCAAGAAGTTTCGTAACTAGCACAAAACATGGCGGGCAAGCACGAATACAATCGAATGTACATGGGTGATTCCTGCGGCAAACCCTGTTGCAGCGCTGATTACACTTGTAAATAACGTGGTCTTGGTCGTGAATGTGGCACACGCGTTTACAAATGTGACCACAGTCAAGCGGTTTTGCGCACTCCTGGTTACAGCCACCTTCTGGTGCAAATTTTCCAAATTCCTTAGGGTCGGATACATGCTGTTGAGTACCATGAACTTCACATTGAATGGTTATTGAGGTGCCCAAACGCCGTCCATTTTCAAGCTTGGCTTTAATTTTCTTCCAAGTTTCAGTCATTTCCAGTTGACTCATGTTCCCAATTATGAACAGGCCTTGCCTGTAAACGATGAAACAAGACCGAATCAAACATGTTAAAATGGGCAGTTTGATGAGTCTTAAGAATATCTAAATATGTATTATGCTTTACTTGGCACGAGAAACAGCCACACAAATCCGATTATCTGTCTTCAAGAAGCCAATGTTTCCCATATCGTTACTTCGGACCAGTGACAGCAAAATGATGTCGTTCTCTTCTCCTTGAAAGTTATCCACGCAAGTAACCCGGACACCGTCACAAGTCGGCACATTACGCAGACACTGCTTAATAAGGCACATTTGTCCGATGTAAGTCGTCAAGATGGTGATCCGCTCTGGTCCATAACCATTTTGAATTAAATAACGACAGAGGGCAGCCATGAAGTTGGCTTCGTGATCATTTGACTTGCTCTTCGAATCACCCTCCTGGTATATCAAAAGCCCCACACGATGAATTATTAGATAAACAAATTAAAGTTGTCAAATATATCTGTAACGACTCACGCTGGATTCTTTAAACTTATGATCAATGAAGAACAAGCTTGATGTGACGCCAAGCACACGAGGATACTGCGATACTAGTGGGGCGTTGTACAGCTCAGGATATATTGTTCCCACGACCAAGTCGGCTATCTCTGGCCTCATTCTGTGCTGAACCTGTTTCAAGAATCCAGCATTACACACCCGCACAGCTCCATGATAAACTTATGAGAATTTGTGGACAACTGACGTTTATTTTGTAGCAGTTGAGTTTATTGTTGACCATTCTTTCGAAGAGAGAGATATCTAGTTGGTAGTCTTTAGCAAGTTCGTAGACAGTTGTGCTTGGTCGTAGCTGTTGATGATCACCTGTAAAAGCATAACGATGTCAGCAACCTTAACAAACCAAACGCTTAGTATGCTCTCCTGTAATTCATCGGCATACCAATCAGAATCAAATGCTGACACGCAGGGGTAATGCAGGTCACAATATGACTTTCCAAAACTTCCGCAGCTTCTTCTACCAATACTGCAAGCATAGTATGACAATTATCATGTACAAAAGATGTAAAACGGTCATAAAGTTTCATTCAATATTTCTCCCAAGACAACCATACCAATTCGAGATCTCGTCATTCGCAGCAAATCGTTGTACTTAGCAGCTCCAGTAGTCGTCATGCCAACAATTAAAGACCTTGAGATGATCATACCGTCACCCATTCGAAGAACATCTTTCCATCCCTTCTGAGCTGTAGACATGTCTTCACTTGACTTCCTCACCACTGCAGCAACGATACCCTTCGCTCTCTCCAAGATGTTAAAGTAAATGTACCATCTCGTGGCTACTTGTAGGGGAGGATCCCGAAGCTGCAAGCCTCCATCTTGGAAATATGCTCTCACATCCTCAACATCAAGATGTTTCTCTCTGTATGCTGTTATGACTGCCTTGCAAATGGCTTCTTTCTTCTCAAGTACTTCAAGCTGGCTTTCTAATGACCGAATTTCAGAGTAAACAGGCACCATCTCATCTGCCTTCATGTGCTGCCTTCTGAATTCCAATTCATACAGCCGTCCTATCAATGATTGCTTTTGCCTGTCGAAAAGTAGACTAACAAATACTGTCGATGCGGTAGCAGCGGCGTATTCAATGTCCGCGTATCCTGAATCGCAAAGTCGGTTTTGCTCCAGTTCATCAATGTCAAAATCTTCTTCAACTTCGGAATCGCTAAGTACCTGCTCATCTCGACGTGTACTGTTTTCACGATCGTTAGCATGGAATTCGCTTGTTGGCGAATTAGTTTGAAACCACTGATTTAGAAGTTCTTCAACAGAAAAGCGCTTTACGGTGGCATCGTCCAAAGCGAACCATTCGGGAGTATTTACTTCTTTTAAAATCCATGGAGGTATTTCTTTCGTTAGATGGTAAAAAATGTGCAGATCTTCGAACAGTAAAATTCCTACAGAATCCGTCAGGGCTCTTATTAAGCTCTTGCAAATTGGTACCAATAATAACAATGGACTTACCATTCGCATTAGTCAAGGCAGATAACTCCGCTAGAGCTTCCAATCTTACTGATTCAGCCATGCGCACCGCCCGGTATGCTTCGCTCTTCATTCTGCCGTAATGTGGATCCTGGTAGAGCTTTTGATGAACACTGCGAAGTCTGTATAAACTGAAGTCTTCCAGCTCAGCTGTCTTGCTCCTACCCCCAACTCTGACAATCTTCGGAAAGGTATTTAGTTTTTTAAAAACTTTCAAGCATCCTTGTAGAAACTGATCCAGTGCATGATTCGTGTAACACACGACGAGAATAGGGCCACCAGCACCCTCAGAGTTCCAAAGTTGCACATTACGGAGGAGAGTTTCCACAACTTGCAATGCTGTGAGGACAGTATTCAAATTAGTATTCAAGTAAGTAAATACCCAATGAGGCAGAGTTTACCTAAGAACGTTTTCCCAGTTCCAGGAGGGCCCTGAACGATAGCAAATTCTTTAGTAAGGCAGGCTTTGTAGGCTTCGAACTGCTTTTGATCTAAGCCGAGGTCTCTAGCGTCCGGCCATGTGTGATCGAGAAGTGGCGAGCATTCAAAGTTTCCAACTAATAGTCTTAGCGTACTGCTTTGTAAATAAACAGGTGGCCTAACATCCGAACTGGCTTCCACAATGAATTTCGCCATTGGAAAATGTTGCAGTCGTATTTCCTTCAGTACCTGCAACGTATACCTGTAATCAAAATACAAGATTATAGACGTGATCATCCATCAGGGTCAAAAGTTTAAATCTGTTTTAGTACCTGTAGGCTTCAAAGTATACCTCGCATTCGACCAACAAGAATTCAACCTGCTTGTCGAATTCCGGAGAATCGCCTTCCCACGTGATGGCCAATTTCCCTTTCTTGAGCTCGACCTCATTCCGCTGGTGAACGACCCCAAAGTAGGCCGTTTTAAAATCGTCGGTGGTTAAAACTAGCAGAGTTCCCGTTAATAGCCTCTTGCATTTGTCCCATTTCACTTTCTTGTAACTGTCCGCGTGCAACTGCATGTAATGAACTACGGTTCCTCGTTCAAATTTGATGTCCGCATAGGTCACCTTTGAGTATAATCGAACATTTCCAATCGGAGGGCGTTTCTTTTTGGCTAGATAATCGGCCCTTTAAAATAAAATTTACGACAATGATAATGATTAAACAATATCAAGTATGTGAAGAACTTGGATTTGGTCTAAAAGGTTGACCCCGGTATGAGTATATGAGTTACGTACTTGTTCATCAAGTAATCACAAACGCCCATTTTCAATGGACGTACGAAATCCTCCCGTAGAAGCCGAAACTGGACGTCCAAGTAATGATGGGCGTCGTTGTAAGCACCGGAAGTTTTATTCCGACGTAGAAACGGGTCTTCGTTTGTTCGGATCTCTTCAACGCTAGGGACAATAGGAATGTCCCTATAATCGTCAGGCGGAGGCAAAGCGTCCCATGTTGCCTCTTCTTCTGCTGTCAATCTGAAGGCCCTTCGTCTAGATTTCACTTCTTCAGCCATAATTTTTCTCTCTTTCTCCTTCTTGATAGCTTTAATGGTTTCCATTAATTCCTGGGCTTGTTTTAACAGATCGTCCACCTCCATACTTGATATGGACGTGCTGACATATATCAATGTTGAGAGTATGGACACACTAGTAGTTTGTAGGAAGTCCAACGCGGCTGACTGCATCTTGCCGGCAGTGAACCGGATGAACTTCATGAGATTTCGAAAGAGCGATGCCGGGTTCTGAACTATAGTAAACCTAATATTAATACTTCGGATTAGAAACATACGATTACTGATGAAAACAAATATTAAAAGCAGTGATAAAAGCTTACTCCGTCGTTGGCTGTCCGTATTTGTTGCCGCTGACGGTAAACCCATCCATCATATAACTTTTTACTTTCTCGTCCACCTTTCTCAAGAAATTCTGGCTCCCGACAGTGGCACTTATGATTGTATTTTGATAAGTGCCTAGTACAGTTGTGCTTGAGCAAACTTTCTCCCCTAAAAGCTCAACTATAATGTACAGGAGATCGTCTGACTTTTCCGTCCTTCCATTTCTCAACTGCTTCATACAGGAAATAGAATCTTGATCCAATAGCGTCTCCCAGTCTTTCACATTTCGCCATATCATAGTGATGACATTGTCAGGTTGTTCACTGAGAAATCTGAATAATCTTTTGTACCCGAATACCGGCCCATCAAACTTCCTAAACGACCACAAGTAATGATTAATTGAAGCCATAATGATAGACAGTAATATGACAATGACGGACTAACTTACTTCTTCCTCTCAGCCTCTCCACTTTCCTCTGGCTGCTGATTTCGACCACGAAATCGATCCTGTCCACCCTGACTTAATGAATGACGAACAGGCTCACACGCTGATGGGAAATCAGGATTACGTAGGTTCGGATTTCCCATACGTCCCCTTGTATTCTGACGGCCAGAGGCTCCTTGACCTCCCCAAGAGTTTACAGGGTCATCATTTAGGTTAATGTTTTCAGGTCCTCGGGTGTTGTGGTGATCACGGGTACCGCGTACGACATTTGGTTCACCAGAGCGGCGAGGGCCCTCATTGTCTCCAATACCAGCGCCGGTAGACATTATTTTGCCTAATCCCGGTACTGATTTGACAGCCACAGTCAATTATTCATAAGCTTTTCCTTCAAAATCTTGATTTCTATTTTTAAGAAAATTCCACGAAGACCTATATTTCACAGTCACTCACTTCCACATTCCACAACCGGCGTCAACTGAAGCCAGACAGACAACGACAAAGAGGCCAAGACTGAACGGACGCTTTACCTCATGCCTTCGCGCAGGCGTAATTGCGTCAAATTCACAATAGTCGTTTTTTATTGCAAATGGAAACGATTATAAAACGAGTCGAAAGCAAAACGACATTCAATTCACACGCTTCGCGTTCACGTGTGCTTGTCGGGGGCACCATGAATAATACTCTCAACATGAAATAATATGGTCACTTAATTGGGTTCTAAGTAATATTTTTCTTTATTTCAAATAATAATAAACTTCATAGCGTTACAAACACTACCGCCGCTCATAAAATTTGCTCTCGCTCTCACCAAAGTATCAAATTCAAAAAAAAAATAAATGCTATCGTTTGCATAGCTTCAAACACTTGGCATTTCGTATGTGTTCAAAAAGGCTCTAAGAACTAGTAAGCTTCAGGTTCGCCAACAAGGCTACGGGATCTTCTTTCTTAGAAGCGTATTCCTGAGTTGTGACAAAACAGAATTAGTGCCTTTGAATGGATGAAATGCACATTTCGGGTTAACTTACCAACAATAATTCATCGAAACGACTTGAACATTTTTCATCATATCGACTTGGTACATTTGTCAGTGCAGTCAATTGCTCCAACACTGCTCTAGGCGTGCATACATCTTGGTGCACAAGCCTGTAAAGTGTTGCCCGATGTTCCACACGCTGGAATTCACATCGGAGGTCTTCAATTTCTATGTTACTCCATGGAAGCCCCCGGTGCATAAACTTGTGGAAAAGCTGATAGTATCTATCAATTAAGTCT
Source organism: Deuterosminthurus bicinctus (assembly GCA_034698825.1). Classification (NCBI taxonomy): domain Eukaryota; kingdom Metazoa; phylum Arthropoda; class Collembola; order Symphypleona; family Bourletiellidae; genus Deuterosminthurus; species Deuterosminthurus bicinctus. The sequence goes on along the minus strand of JAQIWI010000492.1, from coordinate 3,921 downwards.
GCTTGCAAGTTCGTAGCTATAGTAGCACTATGGTCCAAAGTTTCTGTTGCCTTGACGACGAAAATGTTGAGGCGCCAGAGTGACATCTGAATTAGTAACTCTTCTGTCTGAAATTCATACAGTAATGTATTATTATTAAATGAGACAGGCAATGACATTAAACTACAGGCATACCTTCCCATTGACAAATTTTTGCTGTTGCTGAAGATAAAATAAGACAAATGGGAAATATTTGGACACGCGAGCTTCCATTATTTTGTCAATTTCATAACGTTCAGGTACGATCGGTGGAGCTTGAACCGAATCAATGCGTACTTTGACTTTGCAAATCTTGCAGGCCCCACAAGCTTTCCAGCATTCGTCTTCGCACCTACAATCAGAGTCGCTATTAAGTTTCTTGAAGACTGCCGAAGTTAATAAAAACATAAGTACAAAGAACCTTACTTATGGCCACATTGTCTCATTCGATTGCAAATATCCTTGCATTTCAGATGGAAAAGCCCTTGTGAGCAAGAAGAGCAGGAGCCTTTGCAGTGGTGGCCACATCCGCCTTTGGCTGGATCAAAGTAGAAATCACACGGCTTCTGACACTGGCTAACACACTTAAGTAAGGTTTTCTTATTTTGGGTCTCATGGCAACGCAATGTGACGTAGTGGCCGCAGTGTAACTGCTTCATGGATTGCTGCTGGCACGGAGGGCAGTTTTCGTAGCACAGACTGTTGACACAGGGATGACCATTCGGACAACTTCTTTGGCATGGAAGACTGCAAAGATACTCGCCATGGTCCAAGTCACTAGGGTGACACCGTAGCAGACACTTATGCCCACAATTCAATGTCATACCACACGGTTGAGAGCATCCACCATCGGGAGCGAGTCTTCTAAAATCTTCAGGCTCATTGATATGCCTTTTCTTCCCATGTCTCTGGCATTCCACTTGCAAAACTTTCCCAACTCGGCCGGCTTTCTTCAACTTTTTATAAATCGTATCCCAGGTGGAAGATTTCTGTCTGAGTATCTCAATGTTACCGATCATGTAGAGTCCGATTCTGCAAATTTGAATGGTTAACACTGTAGTAATGTGTAAACTACAAAAACTTGAGCCAACTTACTTCGCACGAGACATTGCTACACAAATTCGATTGTCCTTTCTAAGGAATCCAATATTTGCCTCATCGTTGCTTCTGACTATAGACAGCAATATGATATCATTTTCTTTTCCTTGAAAGCCGTCGACAGTCATTACTTCCACGTCCTTGCAAAGTTCCTCTCGTTTCAAGGACTGCTGCAGAAGATTAACTTGTCCGTTGTACATTGCAATAACGGTGATTTGTGATGGTTTCAGAGTTTGCTGGACCAAGTATTTGCACAGGGCCGTCAAATATTTTGCTTCGTACGTATTCGATAAACTCGTAGACCCTGGAATCTGGGAACGAAGAAATGCGCAATTTTACTGACGTCCAACTAGATTTTTAAGACTGAATTTTGGAGAGATTAATACCTCAGATTGTTTTTCTGAGTGAGAGATACAGAAAAGATCCGAAGTCATACCCAACACATTGGTGTAGTCTCGAACACAAGGTGCGGGGTCGAGAATCGGATATATGGACGGTACCAAGAGATCTGCTATTTCTGGTCTCATACGATGCTGCACCTAAAGGAAAAACAAAGTGAAAAATATTTCTAAATTTGAGTAACGAACCAGAATGGGCTCTGTGACTCACGGTGAGAGTGCGCAGGTTTAACTTGTTATTCACAAGTCGTTCAAAGAGCGAGATATCCAGATGATATTTGTTTGCTAGCTCACTAACGGTAATGCACGGCTGCAGTTGCTTGTGGTCTCCTAAATAATACATTCATGATTGTCATTGTCATTACCGTGCGTCCATCGGGCTCATAACTATTGTTTCAAAAACAGAAATTTACCGATAAGAACCAAGTGCTGGCAAGCTGGTAATAAGCATGGTATCAAATGACACTCGACCACCTCTGCGGCTTCTTCAGCAATGACTAAAGAAATGATTCTGATTAGTTATATTATTTGGTCTGTAGCTTTTCCATGACAGGTTGTCACATTACAGCTTACCTATTCGTGGTTTGAGTATCTGCAGAAATCTATTGCTGATAGCCGCACCAGTGGTAGTCATGCCCACAACCAAGGCACTCTTCAAGATTTCAATACCCGGCTTTCCAATAACTTCTGCCAAATTGAACAGCTTGTATGGCTCTACTTCTTTAGATTCACCGTTGTTGCCCAGTCTGACAAGACTGGGAAACTTGCCCAGTCTTTTGAAAATACGGATGACGCCTTCGAGAAATTGATCTAAGGCATAGTTCGTGTAGCACACGATCAGGATTGGTGCCTTTCTCTTTCCTGGATTCCAAAATTCTGGAGTTCGAAGGCAAATCTCTATGAACTTGAGTGCTGTGTGAATAAAACCGAGGAAACATTATGATGCATTTCTCATCAACCTGAGTTAACTGATTGTAATTATCTACGGACCTAAGAAAGTCTTTCCAGTTCCCGGTGGTCCTTGAATAATGGCCAATTCTTGAGTGAGACAAGCCTTCAAAGCTTCATACTGGTTGGGATTCAACTCCAAGTCAACATGAGATGGCCATGTGACGGGATTCAGGAGGTCCACGAATTGGCCTCCGATATTTGCTAGTCGCGTGCTCTTAGCCTGAGTCAAGTACAAAGGTGGCCGTAATTTTGGTTCTACGTCCACTATAAATGACTTGAACGGCAATTTTTCTGGGTCCAAGTCTTGTAATATTTGTAGAGTGTGTCTGGAAATATGTCGTTAATTTCACTTCGGGAACATAACATAAAAGTATATACAGACCACTTGTAATTCAGCCCTTACTTGTAAGCTCCAAAGTAGCTCCTGCTTTCCACCATGACAAACTCCTCGAGACCATTTGTTACTGGAGGCGCATCCACAAACAGAAGTGGCAAAAATCCACGCATCATCTTCTCTTCATCATTATAAAGACGATTGACGGTAGCCACATACGCCTCCTTGAAATTGTTCCGAAAAAGTATGACCAGAGAATGTGTAATTAATCTGTCTGACTTTTTCCAATCCACTGCTTGACAATCCCGGGGATGAAGTACAACAAATTGTGCTTTCTTAAGTAAACCCGTCTTCTTGTCTTTCAGGCAGTCCAATTGCACATTTTTGTAAACCCACAGATGATTGGTGTCTTTAAGTTTAGACTTTCCGGGTTTTCTACAGAGCAAACAGTCCATATTACTGCAATTTAATCGACCTCACTAACTTTAAATGTGTAATCTTTCAATATGAAATAGCAATCTTACAAGTTTTTCAAAAAATCCTGAATAGCTCCCTTCAGCGGCCTGAGGAAATCCTCACGATACAAACGGAAATGGATGTCCAGGTAGGTGTCAACATCTGAGAACGCTCCTTCGGTTAAGTTCGGACGCAATGTATTCCGACGGAAGGATCGCAACTCAGCAAATGTCGGTGTTACTCGGGTATCCCGAAACGATCTGGCTATGACATTTTCATTGTTGTCCAACATGGAGTCAGCGCCTCCAAGCGGAAGCTCCATCGGCATTTTCAACAATGGCGGTAGAATGGCGTTGGCTGTATCACTTGAATCAAAGAAACCACAATTAGTTAGAAGCGCATTTAGCTCTGTAGATGATGCGACGTCCATTGTCGTTGGTTGTGTACACTAACAGTCCTACACTTAATTGAGTTAGGGCGATGAGATACCCAGCGTCAGATTAGTCGATCTTCTGAAAGCAACAATGTAACTAACATCGCAAAAGGCCCTTTGCCTATTGACCGTGTTTACAGTCCGCTTGGCCTTCGACAAGTTCCCCGATTATTGCATCACACTCACTCATCTGTCTCAAAAGCGTGAAACGTTAGACTCGCGTTCTGCTCGCT
>JAQIWI010000491.1:0-30409 GCA_034698825.1 Deuterosminthurus bicinctus | reverse complement strand
GATACAACTGACCCTGGCGACTCAAGTGCTTCTGGAGATGAGTGCCTCTCAACTCTTGACAGCTTGAGTGATCACAGTTGGACTTCTCCTGCCGAATTTTACTATCAAAATATTTCAGAGGTGATAGCTGCTAATGTCGTGGCAGAATCCAATCTCGCTGGGATTGCTGACAAACAAGGCATCTGGGCCTTTGCTGGCAATGACAATTCGAATTCAATAAGGGCTGAATTTTTACACAATAGCTCACAAACTTACTACGAATCAGTAAAAATTAGTGCAATTCTAGGCGGAAATGGCTCCATCTTTGTCCTTGATCCGACCACTTCAGATCTTTACACAATTACAGATGAGCTTGAGGGCGACGACGGATGGTGGACATTTATAATTGACTTTGATCCAATGTCCACGGTAAGGTCATCTTTGCACACTTAACATTGATTTCAATAGTTTAAAAAGTACTCAAAGAATTGAGTTTTGCAGGTACAAATTATCTTCAATGTGACAGAGAAGCAAGATTTTGTATTGCTAGACAAGATCATTGCATATGGGAGTGGCTGTGAAGTTACTGGCACAAGTGAAGGTAAGACCGGATAATTGTATTGTTTTTATTTATTTGTCAATGCCACAGTTCTTAGAAATTAATACCTAATTTTGTACGTACAGTGACACCTCCAATGTGCGAGTGCACCACACTTTCCAGTACAAGTTCTATTTCCACCAAAACTACAACGACATCTAGTGCAACTACCAAACAAGCAGAGACGACGACCACTGAGATTTCGGCACCGGGGGAAAGTTCCCTTTCTACGTCATCCCAAACTTCGAAACCAACTACGACAAGTAAGAAGCCACCTGCTGAAACTACGACACCAGATGGAGCTTCTCTCGTTCAACCTCTAATTATGATGGTCCTAATCCCTTTAATTGCTCAGTTAGCATAACATTCGTCTACGGATTTAGTAAAACAATGCAAGGCTGAACTAGTCCATTATTAGCAGTTTCCATGTAAACATTCGTGAGGTCTTGATTGGAAAAAATTACATGTAAAATCTACTAATCTAAATAAAAGCTAGCTTCCATAAGACAGTCCAGTAAATTTTTTAGTTCAAGCACCTAATCTGTACCTCGACAGGCTTTTAATCAATTAAACCTCTCGTGTGTCAAGGTCCGCGACCAAATGATTTATGATTTATTCCATAACAGCTTTGGGGACTCAGGTAAAAGCCAATCAAATCAAATAGTAAATGGAATAAATTTAAATCAATTTATTTGCCCGCGTGACTTTTCATCCATCCATTAAAACATGCGTGTCTCACTCTAAAGACAATCATTTCAAGTTGATGGGCAATGGCAAATAAACTTTATCGATAGAAGAAACAAAGTTGTAAGGTTACCACTTGAAAGGTGCACTGCCCACAGTACACTTGAGCTCAAAATGACAGCCCACATGAAATGCAAAGCTATCTACCTCTTGATTTTGGCCCATCTCAACTTTTTGATATCACCGTCGCAAGAGAATCCACAATTTGCCAGTGCGCTTGTTCATACATTTCAACATTGTGACCTCGTTCTAGTCACCTACGATGGCCCAACACCACAAATTGCTATCAACATAGTTGTCATCAGCTCTGTCCAACTACAAAGTCCACTTATACTTGTACAAAACTTGAAAGGGCAACCTTACATTGTACCTTACATTCTACGCTGATATGAGCCTTTATTTAAGGTACAAGGTCACATCTGAGACAGAGATGATGCATGGGAGCTTTCTGACGAAAAAAGCGTACAATAAATACATGGCACTGAGCAAGAGGCTCGTTGCAGTCGCGAGCAAAGGAACCCAACAGATATTTCAGCTCCCAGCTACCGGGTGGCTAGAGCCATCTACGTGTTTCAAAATGTTTCACAAATTTGTAACAGATTTGTATCGTAAAACTCTGTATATAATTCCTCGCAGATTCAATGAGTGGTGGCAGTGGGTTGTAATAATGGTGCCTCATTGAGAGGTGGTCATTCAAAATTATAAATGCTTGGAAGCTACAGGCGTGGTACGACACTGGAAGGAGCTGAGTCAGCAAGAATACGAGCTACTTGTTTCAGAATCTTGGCTTGAGATGGCTCAAATGACGACGGAAGATCTGAATTTGAGGCTCAGCTCTGAGCCTGTTGGAATTCACACGTCGCTTATACTTGAGGCATTATGTCTTGCAGGCGTTGGGCTCGCTGCAGGGATCATTGCTTTGGTTTACGAAATATTTGTTGTTAAGAGGCAGAGTTTTCAACACGTTGTAACTTTTGAACTTTTGAAATTGTGGAAGCTTTTCCGAGCATTGACATCAGGCTTAGGGTGGTGGGTTTCTTCAAGGCCTAGTAGTTGTAATATTTAAGCAATGATATTTATTACTGTCTCTTGCTTATCGATTTTAGTATCATTTGACATTTAAAATTATGAATACTTCATCAGTTTTAGTAAAAAATTCAAGACGTGACTCAAAATCCGGCATCTGGATCCGAGTCGGAAGCTTCAGTGGTCGACCGTTAGGGTGTTTCAGAGATAGGTTTACACGTTCAAACTTGAGTAACTTTTCAAATTTTGAAGCAGTAAGCATGATGGTTACCAATTCTGAAACTAGAATCTTAGGGTAATTTTTTGATTTAGTCTCCATTATAATCCGTCGAAAATTGGCTGAGAAATTCGAATTCGCAAAAAAAAGTTGGGTTTTAACATGTGCTATTATGAGGTTTTTATTAAACTTTGAACGCCCATATCTCCGTAAATAATGACCGCAGAGACATGTGGAGCACATTGTTCGAAAGCTGAGAGCTCAGAGAGTGTGTGAATTGCGTTTTAATGGTGCCGTTAAGAGAGAAACCCAAAATTTCAAATTTAAAAATTGATTTTGTAATGTTACGTTGGTTGCAATGTCACCAAAATTGATGGCGGATTAATGGTAACGTTATAAACTTGGTGGAACAGGTTTGTTCGTACTTCATTCCCAATACAGCTTCATGCTCACAGTCGCTATGGCACTCTAGAGCACCCAGACAGCAAGCATACTAGATGGATCTACTTTAATTTTGAAGCTCTAGTTGTATTATACTGGCCAGTGCCACAAAAGGACGGGAAAGTCAGCCCAGATTCATGACAGTATGACACCTCACTCATTCAGAACTCACCCTTAGAAACGAGCGCAATTATGTTAACAGAAATGAAAACATCAATTTTGCAAGACTTTCGTACCGTTTAGTCAAAACTTCATTTGTCATCTAGCAGTACAATGGCAAATCTGAGTCGAATTCTGCTCTAGCGGAATCCTTCAAAAATCTACCAGCAGTTTAGCCTAAGAACCTCTTTAAATCTAATCTAAAACCAAAGTTTTAATTTTTTTCCTTTTACATTTTATGCCACTGAGCAAATCCAGCAGTAGATTTTTACTATTTGTTTCTGGCATTATGAAGATTTGTTTTCTTTTTCAAGTTCGAACACCGGCAGGCAAAAACTACGAAGTACGTACCTTAAACAGCCCATAAAGTCAGCCAAGATACTTGTCGCTTAAAAACAACGCTCATTCAGAACCCTGGCGATTGCAATGAGGCTGTGACCAAGATCGTCCTCCGAGTGCAATAATGTTCAATATGCCCTTCAAAAGACAGTAACTTCACCCGCGCCCAACCACTCAGTTGTGTAAGACTTCGACGTCGTTTAGTACCTTCACCAACACACAGCAGGTGCGTTCGTATACGTCTTGTGGAAACAGAAACGCATCTTTAAATTAGAGGGTACTGAAACTTCCTTTTTAACTCTTTGATTTTATAGGGAGTTCCCAAAACGACATCCTTTTGGCCTATAGTCAAGAATCAAGTCGCATGCTGCTGATATCAACGCTCAACTCCTACTTTAAGATTCAACTTGTCGCAAACTTTTATTATGAAATTTTGTACAGGGCCTAGTTGGCAGAAACGCGCCTAATAACCTTCAAACCGCAATCACTTCTCCCAAGTACAGTTTGTAAGTTTTCAACGCCGTTTAGTAATTTTAAACTCATAAAACTAGCTTCTTCAGTTGTTCCTGTGGCTGTGTTGAAAGTCAGTTTTGCAATGCATGAAATGTTTGAAGGCTGAAATGCTGCATCCTCCTCAAATCAGCAAGCAGATCCCAAGTCGATCTTCTTACGTCCTACAAACAAAGTGGATAAGCCGCATATTGTCGAAGTAACCACAAAGTGTGGGATCACCTAAAGAAGCATTGTGCTGCTGACATAAAAGTACTAACTAATTGTAATCGCAATTACTACATGTCTTGTTCCCTTCAAAATTTATAGCTACTGAGAGAATAATATCGCAGACTGCAAACAGCAGGGTTTGTGTCCAAGGAGATTATCATAGCAAAATTTTTGGTATCGTTCTCTTTGGCCCTACAAAATGATTTCCAACTGATAACTTTACTATTGTCTAAACATTACAAAGTAGGAAATCGTGTTTTATTACGACTATAACTTACTTTATTTGACCGACATTTATTTGATCGCTTAGTTAATTATATTAAATAGCGTGCTATCGATAACATCCATAAAGCTGCCGTGTCTCACTTTGATAGCAATCAAATTAAAGCAACAAATGAAATGAATTTAAACGAAGCATCTTGTTAAAAGTCATCCAAAGTTACTTACTCAAGTAACTCATCACAACTCTGACTAACAGATAGAAATGGCGACGCAAAAGACTTCTAATATTTACTATCTACTAACTTTCTTCAACTTGATAATCTCGATACCACAATCCCACCAGAATCTTTTTTCCAAGACGCTTGTTCATATATTTCAACAGTGTGACATCGTTCTCGTTACCAACGACGGTCCAACTCCGGAGGTCGCTATCGACATAATTGTCAGCTCTGCTCAACTGCAAAGTCCCCTTAAACTAATTCAAAACTTGAAAGGACAAGACCGGGATTCTCATAACAGTAAATATCGCGAATTGTACATTGTCTACTTGTCATTTCCACCAGAAGGTTCCCCATATGTGGATCTTTTCGTCCCGATATTTTATCTCAACCCTGATGGCCTCGTCTCACTGCATAATGTTCACGTCCTGCGGGACACAATTGTTCATATCATGGACATGACTCGATCTTGGGACCACTACACGCCTTTCTACCCGCTGAGGAATTATGAAGGAAATATATACGTTTTTCCTACCGTCCTCATTGCTCAGTACGATAACAATGGGTTGGCCATAAAATATTTGCGAGTTCGATGCCCAAAATCCTACATCTGCATTGAAGACCTATGGCGCGGCCTTTGGGAACACGCGCTTTCACTCACCTTTGCAGACATTTCATGGGAAGTGAAGCGCAGAAAGGACACGTTTTACGAGAGTCAGGTGTACGTCGTGGGTGAATATTCAACTGATGAGACTTGGGAGACGGTAAGGAGTCGATTGGCGAAGCCCTGGCGACACTCAAGATTCGGAAAGCGGCCAATCTTATCTGAGCTCATGCCTTATTTTCATTTAGCTAACAAGCTAAACTTCTCTCTTACAACAGTTTACTACCCCACAATGGACAGGCTTTCACATTTACTTGTGCAATTTGGGTTCATGCGGGGAGTGCGAGGTCTTAAGGATGACTACGTGACTTCAGTTATGCCTGCAGAATGTCTAATTTTCCATTCCAACTACTTTGAGGTGATACTTTACAGCTCAGCTCCAAAAATCTACAATCCACTGACCCTCCAAAGCATTAGGAGCCCAGTTAGCACTAATGCATGGGCTGTTTTGTTCGTACTCTTCTTGGTCGTTTTCCTCATTGCCTACGCAAACGATAGATCTCTAAATGTCGGCACCTTCATCGTCTCCTTTTTGTCCCCACTGCACGGACAAGCTTCGGACTGCATCGAAGGTAAGCGCTACGCCTGGTATGCGGTTTGGGTATTGATTTTGTTCTTGCTGAGTAATTTCTATCTTGCTGTGCTCGATAGTTTCACAATCGTGCCAACTATTCTCAAGTCGAACAAATCCTTTGATGATTTGATCGCAGAAAACTTTACATTTTATACCGATTTGAAAATTTATTACAGTTACAAGGTCACATCTCAAATTGAGAATATTTCTTATGGGTTTCTCACAAAGAAAGCGTACGAGGACTACATGACATTGAGTCAACGTCTCATTCCATTCTCAAATAATGTTGTTAATCACCGGATATTTGAGCGCCTGTCTACCGCGTGGTTGCAGACATCTTCGAGTTTTAAACAGTTTCAGAAATTTGTAACAGACTTGTACCGTAGAACATTGTACATGATTCCTCGCAGATTCAATGAGTGGTGGCAGTGGATTGTAATAACGGTGCCTCATGGAGAGGTGGTCATTCAAAATTATAAACGCTTGGAAGCCACAGGCGTCATACGACATTGGAAGGAGATGACTCAAGAAGAATATGAGCTACATGTTTCGGGAGATTGGCTCAAGATTGCTCTGTTGAAAACGGAGTATCTTAATAAGAAGTTCAGCCCTGTTGGCATTCAGACGTCGCTTATATTGGAAGCATTATGTGTTGCTGGCATTGGGCTCACTGCGGGGGTCATCGCTTTCATTTCTGAAATTTGTTTTGTTCAGTGGCAAATTTTACAATGGAAGCTCTTGAAATTGTGAAGGCTTTTCAAATCAAGATTGATGGTAATTGGAAAAAACTAAAAGCAAAATTACAGACATTTACTTAATAGTTTGATTAATTATATTCATCCGCTTGCCATCAATTTCATCTACAAAAGCTTCCGTGCCTCACGTTCAAGTCAATCAACCAAAGTAGAAAATATAATAAATTTGAATACATTAACTTGCTCATAAAATTATATTGGAAGTTGGTCAATCACAACTCAGTTCTAGTTTGAAATGGCAAGTCATAAGACCATTAAACTTTACTGTCTACTTACTCTGTCCCATCTCGTAGTCTCCATACCCCAATCACACCAGGACCAGAGCTCTCATTTTCCCAAGGCACTTGTTCATATATTTCAACAATGTGACCTCGTTCTAGTCAATTACGATGGTCAAACTCCGAAGGTCGCTATTGACATCATTGTCACCTCCGCTGAACTACAAAACCCGCTTACAATCGGACAAAACTTGACACAGCATGACCGGAATTCTTATGTCAGTAAGTACCGCGAGCTACACATTGTATACTTGTCATTTCCACCAGAAGGTTCAACACGTGTTGATCTGTTTGTCCCGATATTTTACCTCAAACCTGATGGCTCTCTTTTAAAGCGAGATATTCACGTACTGCGGGACACAATTGTCCATATCATGGACATGACTCGATCTTGGGACCCACACACGCCTTTCTATCCACTGAGGAATTATGAAGAAAATGTATTCGTTTTCCCCACCCTCCTCATTGCTCAGTACGACAACAATGCGTTGGCTTTACAAAATGTCCGAGTTCGATGCCCAAACTCCTACATATGCATTGAAGACCTTTGGCACGGCCTTTGGGAACATGCGCTTTCACTCACCTTTGCAGAAATTTCATGGGAAGTGAAGCGTAGAAAGGACACATTTTACGGGAGTCGAGTGTACGTCGTCGGCGAACACTCAACGGATGAAACGTGGGAGACGGTGAGGGCTCGATTGGAGAAGCCATGGCGACACTCAAGATACGGAAGGCGGCAATCATTATCTGAGCTCATGCCATATTTTCATTTAGCTAACAGGCTCAACTTCTCACTCACAACAGTTTACTTTCCCACAATGGACAGGCTTTCACATTTACTTCAACAATATGGGTTTATGAGGGGAATAAGAGGTCTGAAAGAGACCTACTTGACTTCAGTTTTGCCAGCAGAATGTCTGCTGTACCATTCTGAATACTTTGATGTGATAATTTACAGCGCAACTCAAACGTACTACAACCCTATAACGCTTGATAGCCTTACCAGTCCCTTTAGTTTGGAAGTATGGGCAACATTATTCCTGCTCTTGTTGGTTGTTTTTCTAATTGCTTATGCGAACAACAGATCTCTCAACGTTGGCACCTTTCTTCTGTCCATTGTGTCGCCACTTAACGGTCAAGCTACTAACTCTATCGGTGGTAAACGCTACGCCTGGTACGCCATTTGGGTGTTTATTTTATCCTTGCTGAGCAATTTCTACCTCGGCGTGCTGGATAGCACTACAATCGTCCCGATTATTCAGAAGTCTAACAAGTCTTTCGATGATCTGATCGCAGAAAATTTCACGTTCTACACTGATATGAGCGTGTATGTTAGATATAAGATGACATCTCAGAGAGAAAATACATTGGATGGCTTTCTGACGAAAAAGGCGTACGATGAATACATGACGTTGAGCCAACGTTTAGTTCCACCCACGAATAAAGTTGATCGCCGTATTTTTGAGCTCCCAGCAACGGCATGGCTGCAGACGTCTTCGAGTTTTAAGCAGTTTCAAAAGTTTGTGAGAGATTTGTATCGTAAAACTCTGTACAGAATTCCTCGCAGATTCAATGAGTGGTTGCAGTGGATTGTAATAATGGTGCCTCATGGGGAGGTGGTCATTCAAAATTATAAGCGGATGGAAACCACAGGCGTAGTGCGGCATTGGAAGGACCTGACTCAGGAGGAATATGAGCTACTTGTTACGGAAGATTGGCTCAAGATGACTCAAATAAGAACGGACGATCTGAATAGTATGAAGATTAGCTCTGAGCCTGTGGGCATTCACGAGTCTCTTATATTGGAAGCATTGTGTCTTGCAGGCATTGGGCTCACTGCGGGGATCGCTGTTTTTATTTATGAATTATGTTATGGTAACGGGCACATTATCAAGTTGAAGATTTTGGACTTGTGGAGGCTTTTACGATCAAGATGAAAATGAACCGAGAGGACCGTCTCAATGCTTGGATTTATTGATAGTGAGACGTTTAATTGGTGCTTTGGCACTTTGCAAGAGGGGCTGCTGTAATGTTTTCTATGATTTAGGTTCTTTTGTGGTCCTTGAACGCCATTTAAAGCTTATATTTGTAGCATGTGAACAAGCCGAAGAGTTGAACAGCTAGGTTTCGTGCTTGGTGCGAAATAGTTGCAGGTCCAATTGTCTCTTACACAATTGGATTTTTTATTCAGAAACCTTGAATCTAATAAGGTGCTGTATTTTGTAGATCAACTTCAGAAATATTCGAAATCTCCAAATCTTTTGATTTGGCGTATGGTGGCAGGTTCTTGTCCTAGTTTAACAGGTGTGCCCACAAAAGTCCCCTCCGTTTTGTCTGTTTGTACAATTAATAAATACTATTAGCCCGCATATTCCCTTAATTCTCATTTTCCCATTCGGAATCCAAACCTGCGTAACTATAACGGTTACAAGTGTTGTGGACACTGGACACGATTATCCGGAAGGACGTCAAAGTCGTCCAACGGCCATTGTCAAATTCCAACAGCAAAATTCTCCACCGTACGTCAATGAACTAAACCCGTCTCAAGCACGTATACTATCAATGACGGGCTGGAAAGACAACATACTAGGCAAGCAGTCGGTTAAAATCCACTCACACCCCCCCAAAGATGAGGCCTTAAGAATCACAATAGCCAAGTCTAAATCAAAGTGAACCATTTTCCTTTGAGCATCGAATTCCCAAAGAATCTTCGTCATAATGGCGTGGATTTCAAAATTGCCAAATTTGACATCAATAGATACGTCCTGGTTAGGTCATGCCCGTTGATCAAAACCTGCTGGCAGCAAAGGGAACTGAACGCTGGTATCGATTTGTTAAAAAGGTACACCGTTAGCAAATTATATGCAATTAATATTTTTACAAATGCGCTTATATTCCAGTATGCTAAATAACATTCAATAATGCACAGCATGGAAAAACATTCACAACAGTTTCAGTAGGTTTGCCTTCAGCCAGATAGATACATTTTGAGTGCCGTTATTTTATACTCCCTCTAGACCTGTGATATTCCTTCGGCTTTGGAATTGCATGGTGGTTGTGGTTTGTACCTACAGCACTTCACAATCATTTAACAAAAACATCTACAACCGGCGTTGGGACTCAGCAGCTGCCATGAGTCTCCAAGTCCTACAGCCGTCTCATTCGGGCCGGGCTATTGCATTGCTGACCTTGTACGTGCAGAGGATAACAAGGTCGAGGTTATGGTTATGGTTACATGCCCTCAGCTCCTTTGTGCTGCGAATTATTATTACTTAGTAATTAGTAACATAGTTAAATGAATCAAGTTACGAATTAAAATTTTATTGCGAGTGGAAAACAATGCAGGATTCTGCAGAGACCCTCCGTTAACCATTTGCAGTTACGTTAGCAACTATCGAGAAGTATTTGTCGGGTGAATAGCCAAATAAAAGAAAATCTTCTCGATAGATGCGATAAAGTTGTTCTAATTGAGTGTAAGACAGTTGTCGGAAGTATCTTTCGATTGTAGTTCTGTTCGTTCCAATACTGTTTTCCCATCCGACATCCTCGTGAATTCCAGCCTGTTCAAGTGCCACTTTGATTTCTTGATTGAAATTTTCCATTTTCACAATTGCATCATAGTGAATGCTGCATGGAGCGCACAGTCGAGAAACTGACATCCAATGCTGGTCGTACCTGCATTGTTTTATACACCAGAAATACGTACAATTAATTAAAATAAAATGAACTGAACAAAATGCTGTGAACAACTTGGCTAGTATTACGTTTCCGGGTTTGTCTCTAGAAGGTACGTGATGAACTCTGGAAAAGTTGGCTTGACAACAGTCCCGTTTTTTACTGGTCGTTTCACCATAGTTGGCCCCATTTTACTGCAATAAAAATAATATCTTACAAATCCATCAAGACTCATTTAACTGATAATGCCAAATTACCGAAACAGAATCTCCCGGTAACGCCCGAACTTATCCCGGTAGGCACTGAGAAGCCTTTCAAATGGATGTCGAACGACCATGAGCTTAAAAGTAGTACTGAGTCTCTCAGTCATCACCTGAGGTGAGAGTTCGGGATAAAAGTGACGTAACCCGTCTCCTCCTCTGGCATGCTCATAATTCTTTGCACCGGCACGACGGAGAAAAATTCTCGCTATAGTAGTCGCTCCTGCTTTGCATACTTTGCACCAAATCAAATTCTTATCCTTGCTGTGGTCTTTGAAATAGTACAAAAACTCCCACTTGATTCTGTAAAGAATTAGCAAATTTAAATTATCAGCATGGTCAGTGAATGAAGAATGACAAAACAATCCTCACTTCTCCTTTTTTGTGAACTGTCTGCAATTTGGAAAGTCAGTGGATCTCGGGGCATACTGTCTCAGACTAAGCGAACTGAGTATTTCCAATGTTGTTGTGTACTGTGCCAAAATCATCAGCAAGTTCAAACCAACAAGAACGAAAAGAAAACCTGGCATGCTCGACCTGATGTCAAGTCGTTTCCCTCGAAGAAAGCTCGATTTCATGTTTGCTCCACACCACATCTAATGAGCGGACTAAACTGACACAACTTACTTTCCTCAAATGCTGATGCATGAAGAGCATGCCAATACAGTTATCTGATCACGTCAGTTCTACATGCAAAAGCATTAAATTCATTTGAATCTTCATGACATGGCATAGATGTAGCTGACTCTTTGTAGGAGAGCATGAGGTTACATGATTTTTTTCGATTCCTTCAGCTGTGCAGAAAATAAACATCTGTTGTGCGGTTATATTGTGGCTATTTTTACCAGTTTCAACCTCGACTCTCACGGAACCTTTGCACACGGTAAAATTAGAGCATACGTGGAAAGGGACGCACTGTAACGGGCTGAGTCGTCGATAAAATTACAGCTGCTTTGCTTACGCAATAAATATATTATTATTGCTCTACACAGGAAGCATTCCTTCATATTTTCTCAACAGTAAACCAGGACAATGTTAATGCATACAAGATCCAAATCAACTACTGACTGAGTCTCACAGTAGCATCAGCAAAAATATTGAACTCTCATCCGCTCGGGTCTTTGACTTCTCTCAGCTATGCAAAGATTTCACCGCGTGCCTTCCCCCGGGAGGAAACTGGTTGCAAAAACATTTAGAAACATCCGTTCTTGGCTTCTTGCTATCAAGTCAATCTTGTTTGTTCGCATATAATTAGTTCAAGGTTTGCTAGTGCGATTGACTACCTTGCAAATTTGTAAATTGGAATTTTGAGCAGTCTTGAATTTTCTCATACTGCGAGGATGTTTAAGAAGGTAGGTGAAGATGGAGGTAGGTCACTTTGATGAGTCGACTAAAATTGAATGACAATAAAACGCTCCTTTGCTCAAGTGTCCGCAGTCTTGTTCAGTCCTCAGAAGAGAGAACATCAACAAGGTTGCAAAATGAAGACGATGTGGGCCATCTTAGCTGCACTGTGGTGCATATCAATGTTGTCTAGTGCGATTGCCTCAGAAATTGAACCAACAAGTCTCGTGCAAGGTAGGAAATTTATTATTAAAGTTTACCGATCAATTTCAATTGCCTTGTGTTCGAGACGAGCTTTGTTGAGTGACGGTTTGAATATTTTTGTGCTAATCTTTTTTATTGTGATTATTATTGCAGAGAATCCTATGGATCCGTTCCCTGCCGAAGGTGAGCAACTTGGAGTGAAACGTGAAGAAAGATGGGCCCAAACCGCGTTCTCTGTGGAACGTTAGTGCGAATTTATTTTTTTTCTGTCGGTGCGCTTGTACAATATTAAAAGGTATATACGTGTCTCATTTTCAGCTGAGATTGCTGCGCTCATCCAAGGAGAATCTGGTGAGCAACTTGGAGTGAAACGTGAAGAAAGATGGGCCCAAACCGCTTTCTCAAAGGAACGTTAGTGCAAATTCATCTTTTTTTGTCAGTTTGCTTGTGCCACAGCATTAAAACGCCTTTGTGTGTCTCATTTTCAGCTATGATTGCTGAGCTGGCCCAAGCACAACCTGGTACCGCTTTCTCAAAAGAACGTAAGTGCGAATTTATCTTTTTTTGTCAGTTGTCAATGCGCTTGTACCCCAATATTAAAAGGCATTTGCGTGTTTCATTTTCAGCTGTGATTGCTGAGCTCGCCCAAGCAGAACCTGGTACCGGTTTCTCAAAGGAACGTAAGTGCGGATTTATCTTTTAACGTCAATGCGCTTGTACCCCAATAATAAAAAGGCATTTGCGTATCTCATTTTCAGCTGTGATTGCTAAGCTCAACCAAGCAGTACCTGGTATCGGAAGAGTAAGCCCTATTTACGGAAAACTGCGCCCTGGTTACGGGAAACGACGACGTGATACCCGAAATGGACGACCAATTGACGGACCAGCAGTTGCCAAATATGCGACTGAATAGAACAAATTATTTCAAGGTAATCGGAACAAGATAAAAAATCTTTATATTAAGCTATTAAATGCTCTGCGATAACCGTGATCAAATGAAGAATGTTGTAGCCGACAAAAGGGCAATTTCATTTAATATTTATCTCATTTCAGGCCCGTGGACATTACCCTCGGCTAGGCCCGGACTACAAAGACCAACGGAAACAACCTTCATTAAATTAGAACGGAACGCATTTCAGTTTTTTCAATAGTAAATTTAACTGTTTATTAGTATTGGCTGTAGCTATTTGCAATCAGTCTTTCACTCTCTTTTGTTCTTTTGATTGAATTTTCTCTTGTCATGATAAATAAAAATTAACACGCGGTTCCTTAGTTAGCATGCAATCAAATTTCAAGTATCACCTGCATTCATTTTACTGCCCCTCATGGCTGGTAGGCACATGGTGACCTCCATAAATTTGCATGGAATTGGCAGACCTCATCTTCACGTTTGGCTATCACATGTGTTCACTTGCCCCAGTTACTGCTGGGTATTCGTGTAATTCTAATTCATTGAAGTTATTACTTGGCACTACCTGCTTTTGATTTGAGCTTATTGATAATCACCCGTCATCACCAGTGCTTGCTCACCTTAGCCAGGTTTTGGTTGCACTAAGTGACAGCTCCCCTGTCCGGTTCATAGGTCTATTCATGTGAGTGGGACACTACGTGTCACATCATAGTCCTTTGTCCTCCCTTGGCCTTATGCCTTTCACAACATAGATACTATCTCGGTCTAGAATGTATGAAATAAAATATAAGACCATGCTAAATGCTACTACGGATCCTCAGTCTCCCTGTAGAAGCGACAATGCCAATTACTAGATCTTGTGCCAGTGCATTAAGTTCCATAAAGTTACCTCAGAATCTACAACAAGTTTTTGCTCACGTTGCCCCGGTGACTATTGCTTTGATTTCATCTGGCTTGTGTACATTAATAATTCTCACTCAATCTTTCCCATAATTAACCGTCGCCCACGGAGACTCTGGCCGCATAATTGTTCGTGATCTCAATCCCGAAAACTTATTCGGTAGTGGCCCCAAACCGCTGAGTGCTCATGAAAGAGCCAAACTTGGAGATCAGGGAATCAACCGAGTAGCAGAGTTCGGCAAGAGATTTAAGCGTCGGAAACGCAATTTTCGAGCTGTAAGCAAGCGAGAAAACCCAATAGCATTATTAAGTATTGTGCTATTGCCAAATTCAGTGAGTGTTACGGTATCCACTGCAAAGAAATGCCTAATCTTCCATTCCAATGAGTCTTCAAAAGCCGACAATTTTAATCGAAGCTTTGTCCCTTTGGTCAAGGGGCTGTATTGTGGTGTTGAAAGTGCATTGGCATTGGCTTCTTTTGTGTAGCCTGTACGCCACTTAAAATTTGCATTTGTAGTTTGGTGCACTTAACGCAGCAGATAAAAAACGTACCCTCAAGAGATAATCAAAGCGATCAACTATTGAAAATTGGGTAAGTTTGGGGTAAGTTCAAATGTCTAGATATAACTACAGTATTATTGGCAAATAAACGCATTTTCCACGAATGGTAACTGATTGAGCCCTTGTCCCAAACAGTGACAGACCTCAATTGCCCTTAGTGCATAAATGCGCCGTACCCTGCAACTTTTATTCCATTGTCCCTGGCTAGAAACTGTCCATCTGGTCCAAAAATCTTTACAGAATTATTGCTCGTGTCGGAAGTTTCCGCTAACCTGGGGCCATAAAAGCGTGACTGGAGGACAATGTAACGGGCCAACTAACGTCATACATTATTGCAGTTGTAGAAGAACGACTAAACCTGATTGAACTTCCACCTAGAATATAAATATCACCACAGCGTGAGTTTAAATGCCTTTGTGCACCTGATACACTTAACTGATATTTTAATCAGATTATACTGATCAAAGTATTGACTTATTGATAGATGTATTGGATGACGAGGTAGCTTTGGTAATTTTTTGATAATTTTCTTGGGTTTACTCGTAAGGTTATTGGACAGTGAGTTATTAACATGCCATGAATGTGACTTCACTACGTACCAGCAACAACAATACAGGGTGAGGCGTAATTTCTGTCCCATCGAATTCGGGTGATATTTCCCGAACTGCTGGGAGTTGTGGCACGAAACTTTTACACAAAGTAGAGTATGGTTCCACGTTGTCACTGTTACGGTCCCATGAGAACAGGGTGATTTAATCATTTGTAGAGTCATAAAGACTTAAGTGTCGATGAGGTCTCTTTTTTCGCGGCTACTCCGGAGAGTTTGTGACGTTCAACTTTTGAACCGTTCACTAGAACCGTTGGAAATTTTTTGTGCTCAAACCTCTGTTTATGGACAACAACTGTGAATTAAATCAGATTTTAGGGACAACACGTTTTGTAAAATTTGGGGTTCAACTGATGATGAAGTCAAGTGTTTGAAGATTCTTTTTAGCTGCCACCAAACAAAAAACAAATTTCTAATCCATGTTCACTTCCTTAAATATGTTGTTTTTATTTATTTGAGCTCTATTCATCTCGGCTGTAGTTTCTAGATGCTCATTTTGCCAGAAGTTAAGTTTGGTGTATAAAAAATGTTCGCAGGTTTTGTGAAATGACCGGTACAGAGGCCAGTTTCCAGTCGTTCCTTGGAAACGCGTTTACCACAGCCAAATGGCAAAATCCTCCTCCATGATAATACTTGTCTGAAATGGTCCTTTAGTGAGCTACATATTTCGGATAATTTCAAAATTCGCGAAATAAATTAGAATGAAAAAAAAATTACATTGATAGAGCTGACTTTTTAACTCCCTGACCCGCGAAACGCAGAAGTGGCACTCTCGGTCTTCCAAGCCTGATCTCAACCACAGCTTGAGTTGAGCTTTGGAACTTTTATGTTTGGAAAGGCCTAGTCTCTAGTTTATAATGGCATGCCAATCACTTCATTGATGGCTTTTAACAAGTACCTGCAAATTTGTTTTTACTCAAAAACGAGTGTCCGGGTAGAATCAGATGTAGCAGAGTGTTACGAGCTGCGGAACTTTCCATACAATAGATATTAACAAGTGAGCTTGGTGAGTTGTTCGTAAGGTTTCGGCCTATCAATTTATGTTAAAAGCCAGAAACAAATTGCTCAAGCTCCCTCAGAAAAAAATGTCAAATCTTTGGGGAAAAATCGGTTCAGACGAGCAAAAGATAGTCATACTGTAGCTAAGTTGCTCTAAAGCCTGCCATTTTTAAACTAAGGGACCTGGACCCCTGGGACTACAGCAGAAATGTCTCCATAGTCTAACGTATTTATAGTAAAAATTTTATGAAAATCTGTTGAAGCGTATGCTTTCTGGATGGTCCGAAAGGGATGGGACAGATATTCCGCCTCACACTGTAGTATATGACGGTCCACGCTTGCAATAAACTGCCTGTCAGAATGCTGGAGAATCCGTTGAAGGTCTAAGCATTGGACATTGGACCTCGTCCTGCTGATGTGACTTTAAGTAGCTACTGGACTAGATCAAGTCACCAATAATCCCATCAATCTGCAACGTCGCAATTAATTCTCATCTTATTTGGTTCCTCATTCCCTTTGTTAAGGACTTACTCAATGAAAATGCAATAACGGACTGGGAGTATGTCAATTTTCGATTTATTTAGGTCCGATTGTTAATTGATGCTTTTGCACTTTGAATGGGGGCTCTGAATGCTCGACGCTTCATTATGTACGCTGCACGCTAATTAAAGTTTATATGCGCAATTTATCGGTATAGTTTACCAGTAGCCAGATGCCCTACTTAGTTTTGCAATTTAGAGTTGTTCCATACCAGCAAAGAGTATTATGTAAGTGAGTTGCCACAAAACTTTTTCCACATCCAAGAATGATACAAAAGCTATAAAAGGATTCGCAAGGCCATGACAAATTCAAGAGAACAGAACGGAAAACTCTGCGAATCAGAAACTACCACAAAATGTCCTGGAAGGAAACATTAAAATGCGACCACTATGGCCTTACCGCCATCTAAAAAGTGCAAAATCATCCGTTGCATTGTCAACCCTTGCTTCTTCCCTGAATGCATTTCAAAGCAAACTGGGAAGACGATTACTATTTATAAACCTTCCTACAACTATATCTGTTTATTGACTTATTCATTGTACAAAAAAAACTTCAACCGGCGTCGAAATAAAGCACCTACCATGACCATTAGTTGACAAGTCCTTCACTAGCACCTAAACCATTAGCCAGAGGTGAAACGTCTAAATCAATCCATGTATATACGTTAATGAACTCGTTTGGACATGCCTTGCTGACACAGACTTGTCAGACTGTCAAGCGTTCTTCCATGTCACTGATGGCGCCAATGTGCATAACTTAGTGCTGAATAAAGTTAGAACTCCTATTGTTTAAAGTGTGGAAGCCTTGTCCTCATTTTGACAACTTTCCCTGTAATAATCCTTACGGGATTCTTTGCCTGTAGTCTTTACTGCACTACAGGCAAGACAAGTTGCTTGAATTTCGTCTACAGAATACGCAACTGAAAAGTATTGTTCTCTCAGATTTACAATAATGTCAACTGTCAAAGCCTTCAGCGTGTGGCTCAACTTTTCCTCCATTACGCACAAATGTTGGATTTTGCCATTTAAACTGTGACACATGTGTTTCCCGTGTAGTCGTATGCTTATCCTTATGCGCCCTTGAACTTAAACTAATGCCTTGTCCAGTCCCTATGCTAATGTATGAATGTTGCTAATCCCTAAAGTCTACTTCCACGCTCGAATCTCTCATGTACCCTCAGTCTCCTTCCAGAAGCGACCGTGTCAAGTTGATATTCTCTGTTAAATAAACTATATTGATCTGGATATCTGGATCTACAATTGTATAGTGCGCTAGTTACCCCGGTGATCTGAAAATTATTTCATCTGGCCCTTGTGCGCATTACTTCTCATCCTCATCTCACAACTATTGTCGCTCGGAGACTCCGGTCATCTGCAATTAGACCGTCATCCCTTTCCGCATCTTATACTCAGAGTGGGCCTTCCCCAAGGAAAATTCATCATTGCTCCTCCTCAGCTTACACTTTCTTACATTAGTTTCTACTAAAATTCCTTCATATTCCTCTTGTACACGGTTCTGATAATCTCTCGAGCTGCTCAAGAATACTCCTATCAGGAGAACTCGTTCTACGCAAGGGTTCAGCTTCTAGATACAGTTTGAGCGGGCCCGCTAAATACGATCAACTTTATTAAAATCCTACACAATTTCAAGCTGTATGCAGGACTGTCACAGACTATTGCTACTCAGCCACTCAGCTGCAAAGGCATCAATGTGGTTACAACACTCGCAATGTTTTGTTTTGTAATAATATCTTGACATATTTATTTGAGTTAAATTGAGAATTGGTACAATCAAGCTTCGAATGTACTTTTTTAGGTATGATCAGTCGGTAAGCTATACAGGAAGCTCATGGCGCTGAGGTTCCTTCAGATATATCAGCATTATCTTCACAATTTCACGACTTGCTGGTAAAACTATGAGTAAAGAATATTGATTTATTTTGGGCGGAATGGATAGCTCGTGGCCATAGAAACTATGAAGTTATTTATAACAGACAGACTAACAGTCACTTCACCTGCACTCAACCACAAAATGTCGTTGGTGTTCGACGCCGTTTAGTACTTTTGTACGCATCCATTAGGTCCTGTGGCGCAATAAGATGACATTTTGTGTAGTCGATGTCAAGGTTTCAGGTTTCTGCTTAGCTATCAAGCGCTTTATGGTCATTGTATCTTGCTTAGATTTTAATGATTTAAATTAAAACGATTTAGTTTTAAATCTTGAAAATTGTTTGCAAAAAATCATCAGGGGGTTTCATTAGCAGAAAACCACTTAGCTCAACTTCTGTCGCCTACGCTAACCTCTGCGACTGCTCTTTTGTCCATATACAAGCACCTGTGGAATGCCAGTAAACCTTTGTGGTTTTGTCTCTGTACAATTCAACAGCAAATAGATGATAATCTCATCACTCTGTTTAGTCATTTCAATACCTCTAGCCTTAAGGTATGCTTTACATTGTTACTAAGAATAGCATTAGTTAATTCTAGTGATAATGTCAATGGGAGCTAACTTAATAAAATAGATCATATTTATCAAAAACGCTATCGGATTTGTTTACTTTAAACTTAAATTATACAAATTTACGCCGATACACTGTGCACATTTCAAACTTTGGCATAACAGCGCAAAATCGACCAAGAAATTCCTTTTAGATTCACAAAAACGTACGTGTCGAAATTAAAAAGCAGTACCGGAGCAAGTTGGCAGAAACCAGTCCAATAACCTTCAAAATGCTCGCGAAACCGCAATCACTACACCCGTATTCAACCAAATTAACAGTATGTAAGTGTTGAACGCCGTTTAGTAATCTGAAACTCATACATTTAGCCCCATTGTTTAATTAATGGCTCAGAATTTCTTAAAAACCAACTTTGTATTGAATCCTTCTAAGGTTTTTGTTGAAATACTGCATCCTCCTGAAATCAGTAAGCAGATATATGCTTTCTTAGACTCGAATCCCACGGCGAGCTCTGTAGCGCTTAGAGCAGTATCTTGGCATTTTTTATTCGTTACAAATGTAATTGGAAGAAAATTAATAGCAAAGTGACATTTATTTTATCGTTGTATTAATTACATGAAACGAACTACTATCGAACTCATCCTGAAAAGCTGTCGCCGTGCCTCAATTTTAAGGCAATCAAATTAAACTTACAATTGAAGTAAATGTACATGACGTGTCTTATAAAACGACATTCAACGCGCCTTACTTACTGTACTGAAGTCCATCATCACAACTCTGACAAATTTTGAAATGGCTACACAAAATACCACTAAAATTTACTATCTACTGACTTTCTTCAACTTGATAATCTCGATACCACAATCCAACCAGAATCCTTTTTCCAAGACGCTTGCAGATATATTTCAACAGAGTGACCTTGTTCTTGTAACCAACGATGGTCCAACTCCAGAGGTCGCTATCGATGTAATTGTCAGCTCCGCTCAACTGCAAAATCCTCTTCAACTTGTACAAAACTTGAAAGGGCACGACCGAGATTCTCATTTCAGTAAAAATCCACCAGAAGGAAATTTCCCATATGTGGATCTGTTCGTCCCGATATTTTACATGTTTTACGAGAGTCAGGTGTACGCCGTGGGTGAATCTTCAACAGATGAGACATGGGAGACGGTAAGGAGTCGATTGGAGAAGCCATGGAGACACACAAGATTCGGAAAGCGGCAATCATTATTAGAGCTCATGCCCTATTTTCATTTAGCTAACAGGCTCAACTTCTCACTTACAACAGTTTACTATCTCACATTTACTTCGACAATACGGGTTCATGCGGGGAGTGAGAGGTCTGAAGGATAACTACGTGACTTCAGTTGTGCCTTCGGAATGTATACTTTTCCATTCAAAATACTATGAGGTCATACTTTATAGCTCAGCTCCAAATATGTACAACCCAATGACCCTCCAAAGCATTACGAGCCCAGTTAGCACTGATGCATGGGCTGTTCTAATTGTACTGTTCTTGGTTGCTTTCCTCGTTGCCTACGCGAACAATAGATCTCTAAACGTCGGCACCTTCATCGTCTCCTTTTTGCCCCCACTACATGGACAAGCTTCTGACTGCATCGAAGGTAAGCGCTACGCTTGGTATGCGGCTTGGGTATTGATTTTGTTTTTGCTGAGTAATTTCTATCTGGCTGTGCTCGATAGCTTCACAATCGTGCCGACTATTCTCAAGTCCAACAAGACTTTCGATGATTTGATAGCAGAAAACTTCACATTCTATACCGATATGAGCATTTATTACAGTTATAAGGTCACATCTCAAATTGAGAATATTTGTCATGGTTTTCTCACAAAGAAATCGTGCGAGGAATTCATGACATTGAGCAAACGTCTCATTCCATTCTCAAATAGTGTCAATCACCGAATATTTGAGCGCCTGTCTACCGCGTGGTTGCAGACATCTTCGAGTTTTAAGCAGTTTTCAAAAATTTGTGAGAGATTTTTATCGTAAAACTCTGTACATAATTCCTCGCAGATTCAATGAATGGTTGCAGTGGATTGTAGTAATGGTGCCTCATGGGGAGGTGGTCATTCAAAATTATAAGCGCATGGAGGCCACAGGCATAATATGACATTGGAAAGACCTGACTCAGGAGGAATATGAGCTAGTTGTTACGGAAGATTGGCTCAAGGTGACTAAAATAAAAACGGACGATCTGAATAGTATGAGATTTAGCTCTGAGCCTGTTGGCATTCACGAGTCTCTAATATTGGAAGCACTATGTCTTGCAGGCATTGGGCTTGCTGTGCGGATCATTGTTTGTATTTATATGAGTTGTGTTTTGGTAACAGGCAGATTTTGAAATTGAAGATTTTGGACTTGTGGGAGATTTTCCGATAAAGGTGAAAATGAACCGAGAGGACCGTGTCAAAGCTGGGATTTATTGACAGCGAGAAGTTTGACTGATTTTTTGGCACTTTGCAAGAAGGGGATACTGTAATGTTTGTGGTCCTTGAACGCCACTTAAAATTTGTTTTTGTAGCATTGCATGCGGGGGACATCGTCTTTGACTTAAAATGCATTGTGGGATGCGAAACAGTTGCAGTTTTTAATAAGTTGGCTTCGGGTTTAAATGAACAACTTGCTGCTAATGAAGACACGTTATTGTTACTTTTATCTGCATGATAGCCGTTGTCCCACACAGTATGAGGCCTAATACCGATTGGCCTTTGCGGAAAATATTACAGAATGACTATGAATGCTTGTGGGCACGTGAATCTCTGAGAGGCATTTATTACTCTCTTTGTTGATTAATTTCAATGGATTAAAATAAAGCAAGTGTAAATATTAGGATAAGAATGTTGATAGCTTTAGTGGAAACTCTCACAGTTCAATTGTTTGGTCAACGAGGTGCAGGTTTCACTGGCATTCATTGGCCATTTTATACCTTTCCTATAGTTTGCGGCTTTGGCAATTAAATGGCTTGTTAGCGATTTTCTAGAAAGTTTAACCGTTAACAAATTACTTGGAATTCTTATTATTATTATAAATTTGTTTATATTCCAGTATGCAAAATAACATGCAATAAAACACAGCCTGGAAAAAAAATTAGCCTTTAATTTAGTAGGTTTGCCGTCAGCCAGTTAGCCAGATAAGATATGAATATGACGGACAATTCATGGCTGGTAGGTTTACGAGTGACCTCTTATAGTATCATGACTCATGTGATTGTTTGCTTGGGCCGATGAAAGACCCTGTTGCATGACACAATCATTTTACAAAGAAATCTGCAACCGGCGTTGAGATTCAGCAGCTGCCATGAGTTTCCAAGCGCTACAGTCACCTGCCACACAATTCGCGTTTCGAAACCACTCAAGCGGCATATTTCTATCCATAGAAGAGAAGAACTACAATAATGCACCATGTGCGATTACGTTTCAGCATAAATCTCAAATCAAAATCTGAATGCCCATCGGCAAATATATCATGCAAGTCCAATGTAAGTCGATCAGAGTCGTGTCATGAGGTGATAAATAGCTTGCAGCTAAAAGACTGGCTATTGCAGGCTAATGTGATCACTGATCAGATCTTTTTTATAATTCTTTGAATTTAAATAATTGGATCCTACAAAAGAAGCTCCAAGCTGAAGGTATTTTTATGAATTTCAACGCTTGAAGTGCCCCGATTGTGAATTTGTTGGATACAAGCTCCTTAAATTACCATACGGGTACTGATGGTAGAAGATCTTTCAAATCCCGACTTTGTCCATATGGGTAACGACCGTTCGTTTTCTTCTCACTCAACACAAGAGTGCTCATGAAAGATCCAAACTTCGAGAGCAGGCAATCAAGCGGGTAGCAGAGTTCGGCAAGAGACTTAAGTGTTCGAAACGCAATTTTCGAGCTGCAAGCAAGCAGGAAACCCCAAGAATATTATTGAGTATTGTATTATTGCCAAATTCAGTGCAAATTAATGCCTTATCTCCCATTCTGATTAGTCTGCAAAAAGACTTTTAACTGTCCCGTTGTTCTTCATTTCCTCTTCTGTGGCCTCACATGAAACTCAACAGTGGAATGGAAGCGCGTCAAATGTTTGATTGAGCCGAGAATATTAATTGAAGCCCTGGCTCTTAGGTCCACGGGCTGTGATGTTGAAAATGCATCTGCATTAGCTTCTTTTGTTTAGCCTGTACGCCACTTACCGTTTGCATTTGTAGTTCGATTCCTTCACTAAAGTAACTCATTTTGATGGTCAGGAAACTAGGCACACACAAGAGGTAAAGTAAGTAATACAAAATCGAAACGTCGGTAAGCTTCGGGTAAGTTTTAATGTTCCAGCTTTATCTGCAATATTATTGGCAAAAAATAAACACATTTTCCACTAAATGTTAACTGATTGAGCCCTACTTGTCCCAAACAGTGCAAACCTCAATAAAATCAGAAGTTTTCTTTGTGCATAAATCATAAATGCTCAGTACCCTGCACCTTTGATTCCATTGTCCCTGTCTAGAAACTGTCCATCTCGTCCAAAAAACTTTACAGAATTATTGCGCGTATCAGATGTTTCCGCAAACTTGGGGACATAAAAGTGTGAGACGATTGCAATTACAGTGTACTCGAAGATTTGGTTTTGATACGAGGAACTATTTTCTACGCTGTGCTGGGTTGGGTGAGAAGACTGAATGACGCTCAAACTGACCAGCTTATACCATATAAACTACATTATTGGAGCTGCAGAAGAACGACTAAACCTGTTTGTACTTCAACCTTGAATATAAAGTTCATAACAGAGTGACTTGTGCACCTGATACACTTAACTGATCAGATTTTTTGTTGTTAAGTATTGAATTACTGATGAATGTAATCGATGACAATACGCCGTATTGGTAATTTAATTGGGTTTACTCGTAAGATAATAGAAGAATGAGTTATTGAAATACCATGAATGGGACTTCACTACGTACCAGCAACAACAATAGTTTTTCGTAACATATGACAGACCGCGCTTGCAGCAAACTGGCAAGCAGAATGCTGGAGAATCCATTGAAGGTCTAAGCGATGGACCTGGCAGGACTGAAGTGACCTTCAGTAGACACTGGACTAGATGAAGTCGCCAACCCCAATAATCTGCAAAGGCACAATTAATTCTCATCTCATTTGGTTCCTCATTCCGTTTCTTGAACTTTTACTGAATTACCATGCAATAACGGAATGGGAGTGTGTCAGTTTTTGATTTATTTAGGTCAGATTGTTAGTTGATGCTTTTGCTTTTAAGAATGGGGGCCATGAATGTTCTACACTTCATTGTGTACGCTGCACGCCACTTAAAATTTGTATGCGCAGTTTATAGACATTAACGCGAGGGATGGAAGCTGCATAAAAACCTTTGCAATTTGAACTTGTTTCATAATAGCAAAAAGAATGGTGTTAATGAGTTGCCACAAAACCTGCACGACGTCCAAAAATGATGAAACAGCTACACAAGGGTCACGACAAATTCATGACAACAGAACGCTAAACTCTGCCAAGAATGAGAAATTCCCACAAAAGGTTATGGAATCGAAATATTAAATGCGACCACTTTGAATTTACCACCATCTACAAGTGCAAAATCATCCGCCGACAAGTGTGCCATGCTGCCATGCAATCCAGAAGACTTCAGCTCTTGCTCCTCCCCAGAATGCGATTTCAATGCCAACTTTGAAGCCTATGTTTAGCAATTTTTCGTGGATTCGATCAAACGAGCTACATGCCGGGACAATCGTTATACACCAATATCTGCAACCGGCGTCGACATGAAGCAACTACCATGACCACGGGTTGTCAAGCCCTACAATAAACTCTAGCACCTGTACAATAATGTCAAGTGTCGAAGCCTTCAGTGTGTGGCTCAACTTCACGTCCATTGCTCAAAATATTTGCATTTTGCCCTTTAAACGACAAGGAAATTCATCATTGCTCCATCTCAGTTCACACTGTCTTATATTACTTTTTGCTCAAATTTATTCATACTCCTCTTGTACGCCAAATAACCCGACGCTCCTGTACCCCAAAGGCGGGATATGCTGTGGTGATTAAGACCATGATTTGAAATGTTGTGAATTTTGTGAAGAAATCTGAAGGGGTAACTTGCAGAATCTTTAGTTAAAAAGCCCTTGATGTAGCTTGATGACTTCGCTTACTGTCATCATAATTGGCATCATATTAAAGTTGCCGAAGGGAATTGAAAAAATAAACGCCCGGGCGTTTAATACCGGATTTGCGGTATTTGGAATTTCTTATGAAAGTGTTACTATTTTCGTATTAAAAGCCCTCTTTATTGCAACGTGCTGCTGATAATGGAACTAATAGTTCGCTATAATAAACGGTTCGAATGTCCTCAATAGGACATCTTTAATTAAAACGAACATTTTAAGATGTCCCTGTCCTGTGTGTAAGAAAAAATTGGAGAAGAGGACGGCGCTGCGATATTAAAGTTAGATTGTGAACAATTTCGGATGGAAACTTTTAGGAAACTAATTACCAGTTGAAATAAATAATAGTTCAGTTGGCCTTCAATTCCTAATCGACTTCCACGCGGTGTATAATTTTGCGAATAAAACTCCTGATAGGGACCTTAGGAGTTGCAGAACAGCGGACAGTATCGGGTGAAACAGACCCTGGCATATTTGACTGTCCATAAATCATTTTATTTTCTGGAAAACTGAAGAATGCAGTCTCATTGAGTAGCATTTAGAGCATAAATATTATGCTATATAAGATATAACAACATGAGGGCAAGCTCCGGCAGGTCTTCAGTGCATTTTTAGCTGTAAAAACTGCAGCTAGAGAATCAACGATGAAGCCAATAGCACAAGGTAAAGATCATTATTATTAACAGACACAAGTCCAAAAACCTCACGCTTTTTATTTATTGCAATTTTGTAGAAAAACTTTCGGACATAACGCTTAAAGTAGCGGCTTTGAATTTCCGTTTCTCCTCTGCCATCAAGTGCGTCCCATTCAACATAATTTCAACCTCAAACTTGGAAGTTGCACCGTTCCACCAACTGTGGGAATGGTTGGCATGGTATACGGTAACAGCTGTGACATTCTTGCATGGAATTTACCAAGTCGTTGCCTTCGCTGCTAATATTTGGACAAAAGGTTTCTCCCAGGATTCGGCTGTTCATTTCTTTTTCATGATACTCGCTCTACTTTCAATTTTGTTCTTCTGGACTGCATATTGGAAGCCAAATGAGACTGTGGAGCATATCAATGCCATCACAATACTCATGAAACAAAGTAATCTCCTGTCACATTTTAGATACTTTCGGAGCGTCGAAGATTTACGTTTGGGTATCTTTCAGACACTTGGACCAAGAGGACATGGTATTCTCTACCATTCTCTGTCCTTACTGTAAACTACTTCAGTGTGGGGGTTGGAATTTTCTGGCCTTTAGTGCTTCTGGTTCTATTCCTGCTGAATCCGGAAGGACACACGTTTATCTACTGGCTCCTTCCATCTGCATGGAAAACGACTGGCACATTTCTGGCGGTGTTTTGTGTGCAGGGTATCGTTTACTTCTGGGGCTTCAACATCCTAACGGCTGCATACTGCTGGTGGTGTGCCAACGTATTTCAAAACCTCATCTGGCTGGAGGAACAACTGAGGTAGTTTGTCAACTTGCAATACTTGTAGCTTTATACAAGAAGGTGCGCTGATGAATTAGTTGTATGTACAAATGTGCAGAATCGTAGAGAACTTGATTCGGAAGAAGCAGACTCGAGGTATGGACGCCGTGGTAAAAATTGTGACAGAATATCGAAAGCTGCAGCTACTAAATCGCCTTCATAATGAACTAAATTCTAGCTTCTCTGCTGGCTTCGTGGCCATCACCTGCGTAGTTACAGTTATGATGTTATATGGAACCCTGGTGGGGCATGAAATCCTACATCCAGTTCTGTACAGTTTGTTCCCAGCGAGCGTCATCTTCGCAATGACAATCCAGATTGGATTCTTTTCCCACAATGGATTGTGGGCTGGGCAACAAAATCGTGCGAGCTCAAGGGCCAACTCAAAACTGCCGTGCTGCTCCAAATTTGTGAGTCAAAATTCGAGCAAAAGGCTGTCATGATGCAGGTTGACAAGCTGATGCCCATCAAGATGAAAGCGGGCTCGTTTGGTTATTTTTCCATCGATGTGTGTGATGCATCCATGGATCAAACTTTCAACAATCTTCTGCTCTTGCTTAGCCTCTGACTTACTATCTTATGTTGGCAACCGGCAGATTTTCAAAGCGAAGATTTTGGACTTGTGGGGGCTTTTGCGATCAAGATGAAAATGAACCGTGAGGAGCGTGTCAAAGCTTGGATTTATTGATAGCGAGAAGCTTGATTGATGCTTCGGCACTTTGCAAGAGGGGCTGCTGTAATGTTTTGTATCCTTAAGGTTCTTTTGTGGCCGTTGAACGCCACTTAAAATTTGTATTTGTAGCATCCAGTCAAACGGAAAGATTGTGTCAGTGTTATTTTGTCTGGTGC
This sequence comes from Deuterosminthurus bicinctus, assembly GCA_034698825.1. Taxonomy (NCBI): domain Eukaryota; kingdom Metazoa; phylum Arthropoda; class Collembola; order Symphypleona; family Bourletiellidae; genus Deuterosminthurus; species Deuterosminthurus bicinctus. The sequence continues at coordinate 2,494 of JAQIWI010000491.1, read as the reverse complement.
GAAACAGTTGCAGGTTTTCTTAAATTTGCCTTGGATATTAATGAAAAAATGGCGGCGAATGAAGACAGGTTATTGTAACTTCCATCTGGATGATAGCCCTTGTCCCATCCCAAATAGTGTGAGACCTCAATAAAATCCCGATTGGCCTTTGTGGCAAATATTACGGAATTACCGTGAATGCTTTTAGGCACCTGAATCTGTGAGGCATTTATCACTCTCTTTGTTGAGTAATTTGAATGGATTAAAACAAAGCAAGTGTCAATATTGGGGTAAGAATGTTGATAGCTTTGGTAGAAACGCCCACGGTGCAATGATTGGGTGTTGGGTCAACAAGGTGCAGGTTTCACTGGCATTCATTCGCCATTTTATACCTTTCCTTACAGTTTGCGGCTCTGGCAATTAAATGGCTTTTGGCGCACACCAAATCAAGCATTTGTCAAGAAATGAAACAGGTATTTCCTATTGGCTTGACTCAACATCACACTCCAATGCTGACGAGAATTATTTATGCGATACTGAAAACAGTCCTCAAGTTGATTCAAAAGTTCACTATTCATCATCTTAGGGCCAGGGGCTGTGAATTCACTGGAATTTTTGTAGAGATTGCACGCCATTTACAATTTGTATTTGTAGTTGCCTAGCCTCACGACATCGATTGGTCTGTAATGTCGTACGACGTAGACACAACAATTGGGGAGTAGGTAAAAGTCGTCCAATGACCAATGTAAACTTCCAAAAACAAGCTTGTCCACCACACGCCAAAGAATTATACCAAGCACAAGTGCCATTAACGACAGGCTGAAAAGACATTCACCCGAGTTGCCGTTCAGCACGTTTGCCGTCAGCCAGTTAGCTAGATAATACACCAGTATGAAGGACAAATTGTGTCTGTGGGTGTAAATACAGTGTGAGTGTCTGTACTTGACCCGAATTCTGGGAAATAAATAATTACATTGATCAGAAGCAACACTCCAGTAAGTTTTGAGGGGTTTTCAAGCTAAACAATGGATGCATCATTTTACAAAAAAATCTGCAACCGGCGTTGAGATTCAGCAGCTGCCATGAGTTCCGAAGCCCTACAGCTACCTGCCGCACAGTTCTCAATTCGAAACCACTGAAGCGGCATATTGATATCCATGCAGAAGAGAAGATCTACAAAATGCACTATGTGCGATTACGTTTCAGCATAAATCTCAAATCTGAGTGTCCATCGATACATATATATTGCAAGTCTAGTGTAAGTCGACCACAGTCATATCATGACGCTTTAAATAGCTTGCAGCTAAAAGACTGGCTTTTGCAGGCCAACTTGATCAGATCATTGTATATTTCTTGAAATTTAAATCATTGGATCCTAAATCAAAAGCTCCAAGCTGAAAGTATTTTCATGAATTGAAACAGTTCAAGCGCCCCGATTGTGAAATTGCTGCAAAAAAGTTCCTTAAATTGTCATACGGGTAGTGATGGTAGAAGATCTTTCAAATGCCGAATTTGTCCCTGGGTAACGACCGTCCGTTTTCTTCTCACTCAACAAAAGAGTGCTCTTGAAAGAGCCAAAATTCGAGAGCAGGGAATCAACCGGGTAGCAGAGTTCGGCAAGAGACTTAGAAGTGTTCGAAACGCAATTTTCGAGCTGTGAGAAACCGGGAAAATCCATGAATATTATTTGGAATTGTGCTATTGCTAAATGCAGTCAACGTCACTGCATCCACTGCAAATGAGTGCCTAATCCCTCATTTTGATGAGCATGCAAAAACAAACTTAATTGTCACGTTGTTCTTAATGTAATTTCCGTGGACTCACGTAAAAAGCAGCAATGGAATGGGAGAGCTTGTCAAATGTTTCATTGATCCAGCCGAGAATTTTAATTCAAGCATTTTGGTAATTTGGTCGAGGGGCTGTGTTGTTGAAAATGCATTACACGTACGTGACCATCACAAATTAACACTGTCCATACCAAGCCCTAACACTGAGTACACAAAACTGTTAATTTTTTTCCTATAAAATAAATGCAGTAATTGCTGTTTTCGTCATTTATGCAAATAGCCGCTCATATATACTTGATGCGGAACTATAAATGAGCTTTAGGCCTGCCTGTTCGGAAAATCCATTACCTTGGGCCTCAGCTATAAGAAATACATTGGGGGCAATGCACAAATTATGTCGTGCTTACACATAAAACTGGAGATAATGAATAAGCGTCAAATAGAAAGTAAAAATTTCAACATCATGATAAATTTACTGCAAAATAGTTAAGATCACAATTTTAAATGTGTTCTACTTCTTCCGCTGCAACGTCAGGTTCCCGCTCCCTTTGCTGTAATAAAAGAATGAATATTAGTACAAAAGCCATAGACTGGATGCACTCATGAGTTTGTCTTACAGGTGTGCATTCGGGGCAAAATACTGCACTGCATTGAGTGCAAACAAAACGACGGCATCCAGCACATTTCCTAGTTGTTGTTCGCTGTTGTGATGCTGTGGGACCGCAAAA
>JAQIWI010000490.1:0-30415 GCA_034698825.1 Deuterosminthurus bicinctus | reverse complement strand
ATTTCCATAGATTTCCGGGAACCTTCCGAAAATTTCCAAGCCATTTTAGATTCCCGGGAATCATGCAACACTGGGCAGGGTATGGTAGTGTTTGTAAATGTGTAGCTAGTGACGTGATGACGACGACTAGGGGAACAAGGTTCGTCGTGGTGTTCGCATCGCAAGGGATTGTGTTTTTGTATACGAGCCGAGCCGAGAACGAGTGTACGACTACGACGACGACTGAGCAGAAGGTATTTCCCCTTGCAGGGCTGGTGTATGTGTACATTTTTTGATTATATACAGGGACTTTATTTTGTGCCTATAGGTTTCATCATTTGGGTGTATATAGGGAAGGGAATGCGTGTGTTTGTATGTGTGTGGATTTGAGAGTGTGGCTCTGCCTAGTTGGTAGTAGTGTGTGGCTGTGAGCGAGTCTCTGTGGACAGGGCCAAAAGCAAAGGAAGCAAGTAGGAGAAGAGTGAGTAGTGTATGTTGTAAGTGGAATGGTATAATCCAAGGAAAACAGGTTAGGGTTTCCTTATTGTTCGTATTCCACTTCTCTGCTGCTTGCTCTCCATCCTTTCCTACGGTACTGAGAGGAGAGACTAAGAAGATTTAGGGAATCGTCGTAATTGGAGTTTTTTCGGAGTGATAACGATGGCCACATCGACCCCGTCGTCGCGGTCAGAGTTCATCGTCGGTGGTCGTTACCGACTAGTCCGGAAAATCGGCTCAGGATCCTTTGGTGATATCTATTTGGGCATCAATATTACCAACGGAGAGGTAAGTAGTCAAAATGGACGCGTCTTCTTCCCCTTTCTTCTTTTTCTTTCTGCCTCTCGGTGGCTCTTCCTTTCTGTTTCTTTGTGTGTGTGTGCATAATGTGAAAGAATTTTGGTGAGATTTTTTTTTTTGATTTTTGGGATGTGAGAGGAATTTTTTTGACAAGATGGTGGAAGGAAGTAATGGATGATGATGATGATGATCTTGTTCGAAATTCTAGGAAGTTGCTGTAAAACTAGAGAGTACCAAGGCCAGACATCCCCAGCTTGTTTATGAGAGTAAGCTGTACAAAATTTTGCATGGAGGAGTTGGAATACCACACATACGGTGAGTTTCAAGGGATTTATTGAGGATTTTTTATTAATCATTATGAGATTTTTGAGGCCTTTCAGACAGTGAGTAAAGTGGTGGCCAGGTGAAATTAGAAACTTTCCTTTCGTCTGTGTTCTTCAGTCAGTGTGTGTTGTTGTTGCGTGTGTGGATGGGATGGGAAGTGAAGGGTGGATAAGAAAGAAGACGTCTCTCTCTCTCTCTCTTTGTTTGAGGAGGATAATGATGATGAAGAATTATTGTTGTCGTTTTTAGATAGTAATTGTTTTTTTTGAAGATTGTGTTGTTAGGATGTGGATTAGTTTTGGAGGGATTTTTAGTTTTGGAAAGTGAGGGAGCTTGGAAGATATATTCGTTTGAGACTAATGTGGATGATTCTAATTTTGATTGTCTAGATGGTATGGCCAGGAGAGAGACTACAACGTTTTGGTCATGGACCTCCTTGGCCCTTCACTCGAAGATTTGTTCAACTTCTGCTCTCGTAGATTCACAATCAAAACAGTTCTCATGCTCGCCGATCAGATGATTGGTCGTGTCGAGTACATTCATACCAAGAATTTCATTCATCGGGATATTAAGCCCGACAATTTTCTCATGGGGATCGGACGACATTGCAACAAAGTAAGTTTGCTGATGTTTCTGCTCTAGTTGGGTGAGTCACTGGAAGCCTGTCATAAGGCGTCCAAGAGCGCTTCTTCGCATCGATGACTCGTATGTACAGGTTCTCTTCCTTTGTCTTTGCAGTTGTATTTGATCGATTTTGGACTGGCGAAGAAATACCGTGACTCTCGCACTCGTCATCACATTCCTTATCGCGAAGACAAAAATTTGACTGGAACTGCTCGATATGCCTCTATCAATGCTCATCTGGGAATCGAGCAGAGGTGGGGTTACCCCTTTGATTCTTCCTTAATTATTGCATAAGATATTCTCATATATGCTTTCCACAGTCAACTTTCTCTTTTTGAACTTGTATTTCTTCTTGATGATTGCCTCATGTCTGACTTGTGGTCTTGTCTTTTTTCCTTTACTACAGTCGTCGTGATGACATGGAGTCTCTCGGATACGTGTTAATGTATTTCAATCGCGGAAGTCTTCCATGGCAGGGCTTAAAAGCAGCTACAAAGAAGCAGAAGTACGAGAAAATCAGCGAGAAGAAAATGTCAACGCCAGTGGAGTTATTATGCAAAGTATGTACATCTCTCTCTTCTTGCATTTCAACAATTATTTAATTATCTGTTTGCGAGAGGCCCTTATGGATTAGCATTTTTGTCTACCGTCTCATCTTGCTTTCTATGTATTGGAGTCATTTTGGAGTTGTTATTCTTCTTGGAAAAGTTGGTCAGTGCAGGAAGTGGTCAGTAGTGTAATACAAAGGATGTTGTTGATGGTTATTAGCATATGCGTCAGTTGCTGAAATCCTCTCTTATCACGAACTTGTGTGAACTGATACTAATGATGAATAATTGGTGTTTCTCACAGGGATACCCAGCAGAATTTGCTATGTATTTAAATTACTGCCGCGGACTCCGATTTGAAGAAGTGCCGGATTATATGTATCTTCGTCAATTATTCCGGATTCTTTTCCGCACTCTGAATCATCAGTATGATTACACATTTGACTGGACAATGTTGAAACAGAAAACGGCTGCGTCGATGGCAGCGACGTCCCAATCGCAGCAGCAAAATCCTCAACAAGCCACCAGCGTTTCGGTACCGGGTAATATTGCTGGTTTAGGTCAGTGATTTAGACAACTTCCCGTCATTTGATATTTCTTAAAAGAAAAAAATTTATACCTACCTTGCGAATCCTTCACTCCCACACCATTTAGTGGACATCAGCCAATTAACTTGTAAATATATTTACTTGAGTAAGAAAAAAAACAAAAAACTGTGTGTCTCATTCATTTCGATTTTACATTCAATAAACTCTCAACTGATTAATTGACGTCACCTTACAACTAAAAAAAAAGTATCCTTAGCTCTCTATCTCTCCCCCTTTTTACAGTAATTTCTCCTTGGACATGTCCTAGTAGTCATGGCTGCCCGTATATCATTCACTTGACTATCAGACACGTCACCCTTGCACATGTGTGAAGTTTTCTAGCATCTCTCTTGGCTCGTCCATGTTAGCTGACCTAAATAGTAGATGCAAGGAGACGAGAAACTGAAACCTTGGTCTTCTATTAGATCCTCTGCTTGCCTCAAATCATGTCACACCCAAGCTCATTTTATCTGAAAAATCTACAGGCAATGCCAATGTGCTCCAATAATACCAACACTAATATCCTTGACACCTCCACACTGCCTAGCCCAAGTGACTTGGAAGCTATAATGACACCTGCTGAGGAATTCCATCCAACGCATCCCATCAACTCCCTCCCTCAATCCAGCAAACTCCTCGCCACATTCTTTACTCAACAGGGATGAAACGATTCCAACAGAGTGGAAAAGTACTACCATATCATTTGGCATCTCTCTGTCTCTCTCATTCATACTTGATATTAAACTGTGTGTACGTATAATAAATCCGTGAAATGAATCCTACGAGGTCATAGAACCAACAATGATGATGTAATCCAATGGACCTTCTTCACGGTGTCCAGTCCACCTTGTCTCGCCGCAATTAAAAACCCACACATTCAAAAGTCGTAAGTATAGACACTGTGCTATGTGTACAGAAGATCAATGGAAACCTCCATTCATCCATGGAATGTTGCTTGCTTTCCTGCTATATATGCATCAAATGAATGGAACATGCTCCCAGTGGGAGCTATAAGGCTGAGGTTTCCTTCCTTTGGAAAATAATTCATGAAAGTTGTCCTATTCAATTGTTTTCAATTGGACCAACTTTGCTTACTTATCACATTCAAGCTGATCGTATTGCTCAGTTTCAAGCTAAAAGTTCCACAGTTGCTTACATCCAAGCTAAGCGTTCAAGCCAAATGATGCTCATATTCAACCCTAATCGTGCTCCTATTCCTTAGAGTGCTTCATACTAACGTTTTTTTTTTGCATCATCTCTCTTTGTCAATAGGCACCCATCCTTGCACCCATAATGTGGCCTGGCCATTAAGGAGCATATGGGAGAGCACACATGGATTTTTAAGGTGTGAGGGAGATTACATTACTCTCATGAAAGGCTCGCATCACATCACATCTTCTTGCTCTTCTCCTTTCCTTAGGATACTGAAGAAGATGATGATGAGGACTTGTCGGAGCAGCATACTCTGTGGAGTTTTTCGCGTAGAATCTCGCCATGTGTATGCGAGGCTCGGCCGCAGGTAGGAGTCGCCGTCCTGTCGCGCAGAATTCTCTCAAGTCTATAAGCCTGCTCGCTCTCATGCAATATAGCCCTGTGCTTTTAACTCTTTGGATACGAGACGAACGAGGAGAATTGAGGAGTCTCTGTGTAAGTACTACTACTACTACTACTACGACTGACTACGTACTACTTCTACTCTACTGACTCTACTGATGTGAGTACTCCTACAACTTTTCTTGTATATAGTGCTGCTTTTGCTACTAGAATGATTTTTCTCTCGTCACAGCCATCTTGAATAGAAAAGCTTGCTCGTTTAATTCTGGTCGATCAGTGTGGCGCACGGTGTAGCAGCTCTGTGAGTGAGTGTCCTCGCCCCAACCACGTACTACTACTACTACTACTACTACCACTCGTTGAAAAAATAGTAAAGTACTTTATTTGGAGTCCGGCTCAGGAAGAGTTGGAGAGGACCTAGACGAGGAAAGAAAAAAAAAAGATACGAGACTACACAGACAGAGATAGAGAGAGAAACGAGAAGAACTGTATAGGGGGACACATTTTGAAAAAAAAAGCAATCAATTTTTGTAGCGAGAGCAACTCTGGATAATTGTATAGATATATACACGAGAAACGACTTTTCTATAAGTAATATTTGTACACGTTGAAGACGGTGGTGGAGGTAGAGGAAGAAGATTTTTTGCAACTTTATTGAAAGTCTATAATAATATTATAGATTTTTCCGTTTTTCCTCCTCCCCTATAGTGATTGGCCTAAATTTGGGATTACCATAGTTAGACACAAGTTTTGTGAAGAGGATCATCGTCATCATCACATCATAATAGTCGTCGTCGTCGTCACATCGTCGTGTCTACTATATTCTATTACGCGGATCCTCGCAGTGTATATATGTGCTCCGAGCTGTCCATATGAACAGACGGACTGGATGAGATTAAAAGTGAGACATTAATTCTTCATCTGGCTTGGATCCGTCTCAGAAGACCGAACGGATTGGAGTGGAAGATTTTTGGACTGTGTGTGGGAAGTTTGGAAACAACTAATAGTCGTCGTTGCTGGAAAGAAGAAGACACGAAGATTTTTGGAAACTGCTGCACATACACCTCCTCTGGTTTCTTAATAACTACTTGTTCCTGAAATCCATGTAAATCAGTTAAATGTATTTCCTCACTCGGACCATGCCGAACAAGACCCAACTATTGTGGTAGTAATAGCATGTTAGGAGTAAGAATATCTGGGAACTCATCATCCTCCTCCTTTTTTTCTTCCTCTCTGTCACATGTTTGATAACTTTTCTATTTATAAAACCTTGAGCAGCACCGGCATATTTTCAGAGCATTGCACTCAAAAGTCCCACTGTTACCAGCTATAATATTACTGCAACTTCGGAGTCAGCATAATATTTGAGTGTGTTTGAGAACAAGTGTTATATATATATATAAATATTCTGTACACACATTTTCCTCCTTATAATATTCTCTTCCTCTTTCAAAAAAAATTCCTTCCTTCATCATCATAATAATCGTCATCTTTTTCTGTCAGCAAGGAACAAGTCAAGTCCGGTATATTACATCGATCAATCAAGCAAGAACCCGTGTGCTCTGATATATATATGTATATGTGTACATATATATCTATCTACTAAACTTGTGAAAAGGATTCCGTGCCTGATTTTCAAGGAAATCCATTCAAGAATCATCTTCTATTACAACAATCAGCGGAAAAAGCTGAAGATTGAATGACGACGACACCGCATTGTTGTCTGAAGAAAAGGACCGAAGAAATTAAATCTGCGTCCGCAAGAACAAATCAAGAGTTTTTTTATTGCCATCTTTATAGATATTTGAATTTTGTGTGATATTTTAATGACTTGAAGGACTGTGTGCTGGATAAATTACTACAAGTTTTCTCAACTACTCCAAGACAGAAGAAGCTATTTTCAACAGACGAAGATTGTTTCATTGGTGCTATAGATTTAAAAACCCCCGAAACTCTCATCATCCTCACGTGTGTCGTGTGGAAAACTTTTGGCTATTTTAACGGAAGAAGAAGAAGTGGCTTGCTTTATTTAAGAAACAACCATATAGGATGTCGGAAGATAGTGACAATTTTAAATTAAATGCATCATCGGAAAATCCCACCATTGACGGAGGAGTTAAAATAAGTCCGAGTGGGACTTCGGCCAGTGGAGGACCTGATGTAGGTGGACAAGTCTGGCCATCACCAGCCCCACCCGTGGATGATTTCAATTTTTACGTCAACTCCGCACTAGGTTTTCAACAAAATGGATACTTTTTCCAGAATTTTGGACCTCCACCTAATATGAGTAAGTCAATTTTTCCAGTCAATTCCATGTGTGTACATTTATGAAAGAGGGCGTGAAGCAGGAGAGGAACCTTGATTGAAGCGGCATATAGCTAGCAACGTGATGTGAGTTGTTGTTAGTGTTTATTATTATTATTGCGCAAAAATAAACTGTCCCAAGGGCCTTTCATAGTCGAGTTCTCTCATGCCATTGTTAAGAGGCATGAGATTTAACTCTCGCCACCATGTCTGCACACGTGTGTTACTTATGCAGCAATTATCCCTCGCCACTATTTCAAGTACGTAAAGGCATGGAAAGTTTGTGAGAGCAAAAGTCATAAGCTAGTTATTTGCAATACATTTTAAAGTTTTAGCTCTTGCTCGGTCTCATATTCTCTCAGTACATAATATTTTACTATTGCGGTCCCTTCAGTTTGTTAACTATGGGAAGAGAAGAAGAGAGTGAGGTTTTGGATGTTGCGTGATGTTTCATTTTTTTTTCTATCTCTCTCTCTCACTCTGGCTTTTCTACCCACGTTTTCTGGGTCGTGGAATCCTGGACGTTTTGCACATGTGTTGAAGCCGGATGACGACATCAGTTCATTGATTTTATTTGAATTCACAGAATAAATGTGTGATGCCTATTCTTCTTTCTCACTTGATCACTTTTCAATGGATGTGATGTGCTCTCCCCTTAATTGTCAGGCAGGCAGGCTTGGATGCGTGTGTTGTTTGATTTGCAAACATCTATAATAGCTGCTAGCATGCTGCTCATAAAATCAAAAGTTTCCTCTTCCCATCAATATCATGATCCCATGATGTAGATGATGTTGATGATGATGATGCTGTCGAGTGAGGCTGTTTAGTGAGCCTTTCTTCATGCTTCAGGGTGTTGTACTATAGATGAAGATCTATCCGTGTATAATTCATCCTTGGCTGTGCCAGAATTCCATAAGGCATGCTGGCTGGAAGAAAGAAATTTATGCAAAATCTCTTTCATAGTCCTCTGTATGATAATATGTAATGTGTATAGAGAATAGTATTGTAAAGAGGCAGGGTGACAAAGGGCTCATTTGTTTGCTATTTATGTTATCGAAAGAGAATTCCAAGGGTCACTGCCAGTTAGTTATGAAGTGTGTGCCTTGTCGTATAGTTTCAACGAGATTTCTCAACAAGTCTTGTGTATGCATGCGAATAGTGGATTTTTTTGTAGCCCCACCGACCACGCGGCTCTGCTGTTAGTTAGGCGTGTTGTGTAGTGCGGCATAGTAATAAAACAACGTGCTCGTTCACAACTTTACAGCTAGCTACGCTGCTGCCATTTAAACTTTGCAATACTTAATAGCCTTGAGGAACTCTTGTGGCCAGACTGTAATCGTATTATTGTGAGTGAGTGCGAGAGAGAGAGAGTAATAGTTGGGAGCTTGTGGTAGTGAGTGAGTGACTGACTGACTGACTGATATAAAGACTAGAAATAATAATGCACCCGCCTTATTTCCACTACCCGGCCGCGGTATCTATTCCCGTAGCATCTGGAACTCATCATCATCATGCCGCAATTGATGTTGCTGGTGGAAAGTTAGGGAAAATTTGGCCGGCACATCCACTTCTCCTGCTGCATCATCAGAATCTTGTTCAATCTTCGCCCACGTCCTCGTCGTCTTCTTCTTCTCATCCTCATCATCAGCAGCCCATTGATTATCCTCAATTTATTCCCGCAGGTTTATCACAAAATGGTCCCTTCGGCCCCAGAAGATCACCGTTCGGACCGCAGCAGAGCCCTCGTCACTCGGGTAATAATGCTTCACCAGGAATCGGCAGATTTCCACCTTTTGGTTTCCCACAACAGCGACAGCAACTTCGGCCTGGAATGAAAGCTGGAAATGTTGTTTATGGGTATGTGTCTCATTCTTCTTTTCTATGTAGTCAAGGTAACGTTATTGTAGTATACGTATAATACTAGTTAGTTAGTGAGTGAGACCACTTGGAATTTGGAGCTGCTTAGTGGCCATGTATTGTTTTGTGGTCATCAGTCAAGTTTTTCTATATCATGGATCATGTTAGATTTTGTAATAGAGTTCAAAGGTATAGTAGCACTAGTCTCTCTTTCTTCAGCAAGTCACGAAGAAGATGCGAGGCATGTGAAAAGTATGGTTAGTTGGAATGAATTTGCATTGTGCTACAACTATCATGTTTTTTTTTGAATATCCAGGGAGATTGATTTTGATTCAGAGTAGCTAGCTGAGATGTAGATTGTGTGAATGTACTTTGTGTAGGCTGAAATTCAAGAGTTTCTAAAGCTGTTATACGTAATACTTTGGAAGATGAGAGAGTTCTCTCTGTGTGTGTCTTTCTCTCTCAGCTCGATTTCGTCAATTTCTTCGTCACTAGTTCCTTCACTGTGAGTCAGTGACGCAATGAAATTTTTGTTCTGGAAAAACTCATCGTATGATCAAGCAATCGTAGTGGAAAACTGTGTGTTCCTCCATTTAAGTTCTTATATGAAGCAATTGGATGATTGGAGACAGAAGAAGATGTGGCAGATACAAGGAGGAATGTGAAATGGGGTGTGGGGTGGATAAATGACTTACACGAAGTGATCAGGAAGTAGGATCGTGTGAGAGCGCCTGACGACAACACAACTACTACGGTGTTGGTGGTGACGAAGATTTTGGCTGAGTACAAGTAAATTGAGAGATAGAAACCTGGTACTTTCATGAGTACACATGCATTCAATACACGTAATACAGCTAGCGCTAGATCTAGAGCTAAGAGGAATGGTTTTGGTAGTAGTAAACTCGTAGTATACAGCTGAAAAATGTCTGATTTGCATGTGTTTGCAATTATTTCAGTAAACCCAGCCCTACAATGGTTGTTCCACCTAATTTTAGGCGGAACTTCTCCGGTAAAGGGCCTTTCCAAAATCCCTTTGAAGGAGGAACTATTGGCTCTGAAGGGGAGACGCTTTACCAGGTTTGTCCCAAACTATTTCATATCATTAGTTAAACTCGCAATTTTGCAGCAATACTTTCCTCGCCCTCGCAATCCCACGACAGTTTGCAGTAAGCTTACGAGAGGGAAGAAACCTCTTGTGAAGCAGTGGCCTGAATCTGAGCATCATTCAAGCTTAATGAGTTTACTACTTACTTTGGGGAAAAGGGTGGATTATTATGATGATGCGGATTCTCCTTTTCTTTCTAAGCGAATTTGGCCATTTTTAGCTCCTTGCTATGAAATCCGGCAGCGGCGGCAGGCAACTGACCGTGTAAACTTGATTTGGGAAAATTTCGGAGGCACTCATGCTCGATGAAGCCTCAAGGAATAAGGGGCAAACAAGAGAGCAGGTAGTATTATGCGCACATGTTCCCTTCCAGTTACTGGAACATTTCAGACTAGAAAATAAAACAAAAAGACATGCTCTACGGAAGCACGAACCCACCCAAAGAGAGTTTTTAATGCAAACCATAATCAAGCTGGTATAGAAGCGAATATTCTGTGTATAAGTAATGCCAGAGCGAGTGAGTTAGGGATTGGAGATATAGATGGATTTGAATTCAGCTGGTTTGCTCCGGTCCCAATAATCGACTCGTTCTCTATCGAATCTGGCGGTGTGGTGTAGCTCATGCCGGTTCATTACGGGTGGAGGCAGTACAGCGGAAGGAATTAGGACTTCATTAGACAGTTCTCGGTATTATATGAGCCGTTCTCAGGTGTTCGTCTCCCTCCCTCTCATGTATTGATGTTGACTGGAGAGTGAATGGGAATACAGAGACCAACATGCATTGACTATTCAGTGGCAAATGTTGTTGGCTTATGCATTGTAAAAAATCAGTTTCCACCCATCCACGTCCCCATGGGTCCCGTAACGAGACCCTGAATTCACTGCACAATCTCTCCTTCCTTTTCGCTGCAGACGACTCTCTCAGGAAGTCTTTGTCCAATTAGGTAGATAGCTTAAATGTCCTCCACCTGTTTTCCGTCTGAATTCACCAGGAATATCCGGAATGCTCTCAGCTCTTTCTTGTGACTGTATACTACACAACGGTGAGCCGTTCAAAGTTGTAAATAATTACAGCCTTTTATATAACTGGGCCAAAGGCATCATTAAATGCATTTCACAATAATATTTCCATTGGCTTTGAAGCTGTGTAATGTAAATCCGTCTAAAGTAAAATATAAATATTCATGGGACTTGTGTGGGGCCAAGGGAGAGAGAGAGGAATTCACACTTTGCAGCAGCAGCGGCGGCAGCAGTTAGTTGATTCTCGCACAGAAATATTCCATTGAGCGTTTCATTGGAAATGAAGTCAACAACTTGCTGCTAACTATACCGTCAAAGCCAAGTGCGTGATGCACAAAAGCCCCAGCGCGTTATGTACACAAAAGCTTAGGAGTGAGTCCAGCCATGTGTTTTGCAATTTTCTCAACTATTATCGAGAGTAATTGCTGATAGGGATAGTGGCTTGGATATTGTGTGTGGGGATATTACATTCATTCATGGTATTTTCCTCGTCATTCCAATGCTTTTGTCAGGCTCTGACCGCGTACAATGAGAGTGGATGACTGGGAAAAATGCCATGAGGTGCGGAGGAGGAGGAGGAGGAGGACGTTATTTACTTTCTCTCGGGTCAGCTCATGAGCGTAATAGTGGCTGTCTCTTGCTCGCTCCTTCTCCTTCCATCGTCTTTCCCTCTCGAGTTCCCGCGGGTTATCTGTTTCGAGAAGTTCTTTGCCACAGGCTTTGGATCGATGCTTGTATAGAGTAAGAGAGTGGTGCCTGTGGGAGGTAGAGAGTGGTGGCGGTGGTGGAGATACTACTACGAATATGGTTTTAAGTGCTCTGCTTTTGTTTTTGACCTGACTTGTCTGGTACGAAGCATTTAGCTAGCTAGCTAGCTAGCTACTAGCTCCATACCTGAGGGAATCTTCAATAGGGAAAATATAATAGAGCCGTTTATATTCTAGGACAATAGAGCTCTGGCTGGCTGGCTAGGTTGACAAGAATCCAGTTTGGGCTCTTCATCGAACAGCCATTGGAAAATAAGGACATTACTCAAGTGTTAAGTCTATAGTGGATCCCATGATGGTGGTGTACTATATACTTGTTCTTGCCGTCGAGGCAAGACATCTTTGGAAAGGTACCAGGAGGATAGTGTAGTAGGCATGGTAGTTTTGGGCGTTTAGTGATGCAAGATTGAAGAGCGATTGAGTAGAAATTGTTCGGTATAGGAAAGAGGATCACCATCACATGAGGAAAGCGGCACAGAAAACTAGCGGGTTGGCCAAGGAGAGAGAGGCCCGAGAGAGTTAATACGTTCAAGTTGGGCTATTGATTTTTCAAAAGTGTAGTCTATAGCTACCAACCATCTCATTGACTGTGCCAACTTTTGTCTGCTCCCGAAAGACTTGAGTTATGGCTGCTGAAAGTGACAGGAGTATATGGTGATGATGTAGATGTTGTGTTATTTGTTCACATTAGATTTTTAGTGGGAGTTGCCCAACCCTGATTTCTTTTCTTTCAGAGGTGGTCGGCCGGACCCGTTACTTGAATTGTTTGTAGAGGAGTATTATGTGTTATGTGGCTGAATTTTGGTGGTAGGGAAGACTAGAAGAAGGGTTTTTAGCTGGAATAGACAGGAGGAGGTGCATTAGCTCTGGCCATTATTATTGTTGACGTGATTGTTTGCACTTCTTGATGGGAAAACGGAAATGTGTGTGTGTGTGTGTGTGTGTGTAGGTCCATCATTTTGAGTTTTTTTTTGGGCAGAGCACGAGCACTGTGGGTGGGTGTATGAGTTTCTAGGGAGATTACAGGGTCCATATAGGAATGCGATGCTCAATAAACTTGTGACTTCTACCCTGGTCAATGTGATGCCAACGATTTTTTTTTGTCGAGTAATTTAATATTGAACTGCGCCCTGCTTTTGCTCAAGTGTATCATATATGTATGAGTTACTCGTCGAAACATTATTTCACTGCATGAATGTGTGCGAATGAGCAAGGGGAGGGAAGTTTGAGTCCAGAACAGAGGGCTTATATTTAATTATTTATTCGTATGGGAATTCTATACGAAGAATGTCTGTTCTGTAACTGCTGAAGAGTTTTTTTTAGCAGTGGCTATGAAATGTGATGGTGCTGTTTGAAAAGGCAGTGGTGGCCTGGATGAGGGAGCCTTTTGACACGTGATAGCGTGAAATTAATTGGGGTTGCTTGTGTTGTAGGGTCCGTGTAATAATTGGGAAGGAGGAGGAAGTGGTAGGAGAAAGGTGCGTGGGCGTTGCCGCGGATGCACTTCTCCATGTAATCATCATACCTATACCTATGGTCTTGAATTATTTGTTTTTTTTGAGTATGTGTAAATTAAATGGGCGAGTGAAGAGTGTTTTTTCCAGGGAAAAGTGAGCACTATATGGTTCGGATTCGGATTGATATGGGAGGGCGGGTAGAAGATTTTTGTGCGTGTGTGTGAATGTGCTGGTGTCATGCAGAGAAAGGTGTGAGAGAATCAGGAATCAGGAGGGAGATCGTGCTTATGATCATTAGAAGATAGATGTGAAGGAGCCAGCAGCTGTATGGAACTGCAAAGGATGGAGGATTGGAATTATTTGCCGGCGAACGACGACGACTGTAGTACTATGTATTCATGAGGCTTTTTGTGATCTGTATGGTTTACTGAACACTTGTACCAACCTTAGTTTGCCAAAAATAAAAATAAGTGCACTAGAAACTATTACATGTTTCTATTTTTTCATCCTGTCCCTCTCTCTCTTTCACTTGCTGGGATGACTATAGTAAGATGAGCCGAGCTGTTGGATATTCCTCGGCAGGGTCATCACTAGCATTTAATAATCGAATGATTCCTTTTGATCCTGTGTGATGTGAGTGTGTGTGTGTAAGTGTGTGTGCGCACGAGAGTAATAAAAAGAACGAGTTTGACGATGAGTAAATGAAGTCATAACTTGTGAAATGGTTTGTGTGTGTGAGAGAGATAGAGATATTATGAGTGGATTTGTACTGTTGTTGTTGCTTCTCTTTTATTAGTCAGTATTATATGTCGGGATATTAGTGCTAGTTGGGTGAAGTAATGAACGAGATGGTTAATTGAGCTGGTGTGCGTGCTTGTGTGTAAGTATGGGCCAGTGAGTATAGTGTTTTGTTTTCACAAGATTCTACACGGGCATCAAAGTCCATAGTGATCCATGTCACTGTGTTTGTCGTGTAGTGAGTGTGGTCGTCGGTGAGTATGTAAGATCAAAGGGGAATCCACCATGTCGAAAAGGAGAGGAAGCGGAAGTGCGTTCCACTGAAGGATCCCACCCCGCATCGACTTGAAGGGCAGGAACTGATAAGAGTAAACGAGGAGTAGCCTATTTGTAGCCTGCTCGCTTGGGAAATAAAAGGGAAATCCCGTCTCTTTTGCGTCTTTTTTTGATGTTGTTTTCGTGTTTGGAGGGCAATATTGTTGTAGGCTAATGGAGCCAAAAAAGTTGTCCGGCTTTTGACTTTGACCAAGATTAGGATAAGTTGAGCTAATTGCTCGTGTTTTCCAGTAGCAAGTCCTTGGTGTGGATGTAAGATCCTTTGATCTATGGAGTTTGACGGGGCAGAAGGAGAGCTAAACGATGGAGGAAACTCATCTTGTTGGGTGCGTAGGACTTTTGGAAGCAAGTTGTGGTGACGGCGTTGTTGCGGTCTTCTTGGTGGTGGTGGTGCCATACTATACGTACGTCTATCGATTGAGAAAGCAAAGCATTCACCTACACATGCAGCTGGTTCTCAAAGTTTGAATCGTCACCATCATCCTTCTCCTCCTCCTTCTCGTCGCCGTCGTCGTCGTCTTCCTCTTGTATAGACTTAAGTTTTCCGGAGACCTGTCTTTCTTCCTGTGCGCATTTATTATTTCATGTTAGGCTATTGAGGCAGACAGACAGACAGACAGAGAAAGGGAATATAGCGAGAGAGACGACCAGACGACACGGCCGTATAGAGTTAGGAAATAAGAAAGATGTCCTGTTGATGGCCTCTTGCTCGCTCTGTCGTTCACTCTTTCATGTTAGTGTCGTCGTCGTCGTCGTCGTCATCATCATCATCATCCTCCTCCTGCTCGTCCTAATGGATATGTGGAACCTTTGCATAAAGTCACCTACCTACGTGTACAGACAGACAGTAATGATGATGATACAAAGAGATAGGTAGAATAGTGATTGTGAGTTAAAATTCAAAAATTATGGAAGTACAAAAGGTTGAAGATGCCGTGGAGGTAGTAGCAGTTATCATTAACTGCCAGATTACCATTCAAATTATACTTAATGGAGGGTAGTTTTCGGCGTGGAGAAGAGGCGGAGGAGGATGCGAGTTAATTAGTTATTCCAAGTTCATAGAGGGATGTTGTCGTCGTCGTAGTTGTCGTCATCTGTTGTATTGTCCCCCCGTGTGCGTCTGTAGTTAGTGACTGTGCAATGTTGGATGTGCGTGGATTTGTGTGTGATGAGCTGCTCATATACACACGACAACGGCGACTATATTACCACTTCCTCCTTAACCTTTGAACATGATGGGGAGATTACTCTGCTTGTTTGTCATGTAGTTCATGTGGAGGTATAATATAGCGAGAGAGAGGGGGGGGGGGAAGAGCCATTGGAAGATGACAAGAATTTCCTCACAGAAGTGGCACTAATGCTCCTGTTATGGAGAAGGCGAAGAAGACGAGAACGAGGGGATTCGCATGGATAATATTATTGCTAGCAAATAAGGGAGATAATGGTGGTAAGGGTGTGAGTCGGCAGCAGTTGGAGCAGTTATGCTTGCTTTCAGGGCGACCATGTTTGTTTGCTTGGATCCTTCCGTGCGGCTCATGAAATGAATCTGGGACTGACTGAGGAATGAAAACTGTGTTTGTGAGTGTTCATATCCGCCTCTGTTAGGTCGTTAGACGGGAGGGAACTCCTTTGCCCGTAACATTGCTTCTTTTGTGCACCTATCCTCCTCCTTTGGGCTGCTACGGGATTAATTAAGGCAAGTTTTACATTGATTTGAGGAGACGGAGAAGAAGGAGGGAGGTTGGTGTCCTATGCGTCACCCACGTAAGAATGAATGGAGGTGGAAGGAAATGAATGGGACCTTATGTAAGCAGGTTTTGATTAAAAATGTAATCTGGAGTTGTTATTATGCACCGCACCGTACTGACCGCACGCCGTACTCTGTACTTGTGCTATATGGGTGGGGGTGGGTGGCTGTGTGTGTGTGAATTGTGAATGGAGGTTGTTTCCAGGTGTTCCGTTGTTGTTGTCATCGCCGTCGAACGTGGTGATGGTGGTGCTGGTGTTTGATAATATTCTCTTCATTGCGCATTTATCATTTATCAGAAGGGAGTTGTTCTCGTCTGCTGACCCACATTTGGAGTCTCCCTAAATAGTTCGGAGCAGTAGCGTGTGTGTGTGTGTGTGTGCCTAGTGGCAGTAATGTGCTTGCTGGTGGAGGAAATGATTCTTCTCATCTTACAGGCTGTGGGGCTCTGCGCCTGACAAAATGTATACGAGAGAAGCCGTAAGGTTTCGGAGGAGTCTGTTCTGTTACTACTTGCTATTGCTTCTAGTTTGTTCCTACTGCTGCTGCTGCTACTAAAATGCTCCATGCAGCGACCAAAGGGAAGCGAAGGAAGAACGGCGGACCGACCGGCTTTGCTGTTCTAGTTGGAGGAGCATTCGCTCGCTCTTTATCATGCCAAATATGTAATGCCATGGTTCTAGCACTATTACTCTGGTCGTGTGGTCGTTTGGTGGTATGCATGAGCTGCTGATTTGGAGCCAAGCGCCAGGATTTTGCTGGGCTTGTAAATAGAACTGTGACTAGTTCTTCACATGCTACTGCTGCCTTGCCATTATACCACTGCCGTTATGCCGCACCAACGACGACGTTCTTCCATCTCAAAAGGTTGGCGTCGACGACGAGTTTTTCGGGGTACAAGGACGTGACATTTTACTCGTCGACGTTCTCGTTATGCTCACCTATATGGCCACAGTCCCGTCCTCCTCCTTCTCATGGTAGCACTCAAATTAAATTTGAGTGCTGAAATGTGGAGAACAGTGAAGAGAGAGAGAGAGTTGGAAGAGAATGTAGTAGGAATTTTCGGAGCGTCGTTCCACAATTGATCAGGAAGAATGTCAGTGGAACTACCATGAGCCAGTGCTAAGTTGAGCATTATATGTATGTTTTTGGCATTGGCAGGCAGCACATATATGTATGGATTAGTGCAGTCTGTTTGAGCATTTACCTCACACATCCACGGACAGAGAGAGAGATATATCTGTAGGTTTATGGATGATGGAGGTTGTTTGGGCAGGACATTTGCTGTTGTCGTTGGATTCTATGACTCTCTCTCTCTCTAGTTCTCGTGTCATCATGGAGACTGAGTCGTGCATGCATTTCCTTGAATGCTATGGGCAATTTTTTATTTTCGCATTGGTGGACATTTTAATGTTTTTTTTCTCTCCTTCATTCTCTGGATGGGACGGTATATACTAAATGAAGCCGGTGGAGTGGAAGAGTGTGGCGAGGAAGGAGCAAATAAGCAAGAGAGGAGGAAATGAATACAAAAGCTTGAACAACGTTGCGCTGCGCTCGTGTGTAATGTATCGTTTGTGTGTATGTTTATGTAAGCAGTTGTGTTTTGTGTGACTGAAATTGAAGTTTGAGAGGCAGACGACACATAGAGAATGAAAGGGAGGTCTATAGTCTATAAAGTTTGACTAGGCCAAAATGTCGTGGAATTGTGAAGGAGGATATCCAATGCTTTTGTCACCGACAGCTTTGTTACAGTATGGTTTCCTAGATGGGCCTTAATAGGCCATGTGGAGCTGGCTTGCTTGTGTGTACATTGAAGTTAATGAGGCTGCTTTTGTTTGGTTGGTTGCAGGAACGAAATGGTGCTGGACCATTAGATAATATGCGGTCATTGGAACAATACTTGTCGGACATGATGCGTACGGGCGAACATGATACTCGAAATAGTAAGTTTGTTTTTCTCTCATTGATGATATGGATTCATGAAAATGATGGGGACAGAGATGATTGAGAGAATGGATTTGTGATGGACTTGTTGTTTTTGCTGCTGCTGCTGCTGCTACTACTCTAGGTACTGCTAAGTGGGGGAACTATCCTGGAGGAGATGATCAAGCAAGTGGAAATGCGTCTGGCTTCATGCTCGATGATGTGGACCCGACTGGTGCACCTGTTGTTGGTGTCCCGAACGTGTCACCTCGGGCCGGAGGCGTTGGTGTGGCTGGGGCTGGCGGTGTTAGTGTTGGTGCTGGTGAACCAGGGGAGAGGTTCTCGAGGAAAGTTTTTGTCGGTGGCCTCCCTCCTGATATTGATGAAGGTAAAGACTCCAATCATGCAACGATAAGTTGACATTAAAGGATGTGGGCATTGCGTGGTTTGTACTACATTACAGTGGGGTTTTTTGCTGTTTACAGAGGAAATTACTGCAAGCTTCAGACGTTTTGGTCCGCTAGTTGTTGACTGGCCTCACAAAGCGGAAAGCAAGTCCTACTTTCCTCCGAAGGGCTATGCATTTTTACTCTTCCAGGTATGTATTTGGATTGCTGGAATTTTAGAACTGAAGAATAGCCTCCTCTCTGGCCGCTCCAGGTGGACAGACTAGGGAGAGAGAGTGTGTGAATGCGACTGGTGTAATGATAACAATTTTTGTTTTGTCACGCCCTAGGAGGAGAGTTCTGTTCAGCAACTAATAGATGCATGTATTCAAGACGATGATAAACTATATTTATGCGTCTCCTCGCCCACAATCAAAGATAAACCGGTGCAGATCCGACCGTGGCGTTTGTCTGATGCGGATTTCGTCTTAGATGCATCCATGCCATTAGACCCCAGAAAGACGGTGTTTGTTGGAGGTGTTCCACGCCCTCTCAAGGCTGGTGAGTAGTTTGAAGTGAAAATTATTATGGGAGTAGCTTACGCACCTATGTATTATTATTAGTATTATTATTACTGTACAACACACAGTAACTATTTAGTATCATGCTGCTGCTGCTGCTGCTGTTGTATGACATGGTAATGTGTACCTGACGAGATCAGATATCAAGGATATTATAAATGTTGAAGAACCAGCTGTTTTTCATTCTGCTCGTCTTCTCCTCCTTCCATCCTGACATGCTCACCGTTCGTAAATGATATCGTTCGGGGATTGAGGGATGGAGCTGTGGAACGGGGTTAATGATAGGAGGGAAAGGAGAGCAAGTTTTGCTCATTTATAGTAGTAGAGGAGGAAGAAGAGTAATGAATTAATGTGACTGTTATTTTGATTGCAGTGGAGCTAGCCATGATAATGGATCGATTGTACGGAGGAGTTTGTTACGCCGGGATCGATACCGATCCGGAGTTGAAGTATCCTAAAGGTGCAGGCCGTGTGGCATTCTCGAGCCAACAGAGCTATATAGCCGCTATTTCAGCTCGATTTGTTCAACTGCAGCATGGTGATATTGATAAAAGGGTTAGACAGTTCCCATTCACAACTCTTGCACTCAAATCAACGGCAAGAAAAGAGTAAAAGCACTGAGACCGACAAAGAGGGAGAGAGAGATTGAAGACGAAAAAAAGAGGAAGAAGAAAGGTCTTAAAATGTGTTGAGGAAAATAGCATGAGAATTTTCCTCATATATAGCGTAGTTTCCTTTGGGAAGTGATTGTCTAGCTTTTACTACTCTCTTGCTTTCTCTTTTTATATTATGCACTGAATTTAGATGGGTTGTTGGTTTTGGGCTATGTATGCTTCGTTTTTTTTTACTGATATGGTTGGAATCTAATTTGTGCTTGTGAATTTGTATGTTGTGTACTGTGTACGTGTATTGTTTTTATGATTATTTATTCATTAGTTTTCATTGGTTCCATGTTACTTTGCTCGTCTTTGGGTACATGGTTCCCTGATTTTTCTATGGCATACTCAGAATAAAACTTTCCCTTTTTACTTCCCATCGACTCGGTTTGTGTGCTTTTTGTATTAATTTTTAGTTTGTAGTACTGCTCACTTTAGTGGATTTGGATTTGTTCTGTGTGCCAAACTGTGACATGGGTTGTTGCTGCTGTTTGGGTATTTTACGTATACATGTGCTTTTGCTTTTGATCCTTTAATGCAGAGGGACGGTGGATGGATCGCGTGTGAGTAACTTTAGCAGTAATAGAGATTTGCTTGTGACATTGTACCTAATGGATTTTGTGGCCGCGACTTGAAACCTTCGTAGTCATGCCACTAATGGTTGCCCTACTGTAAGTTCTCAGGTTAGAGTAAATAGCTTTTTTGGGGATGACGACGACGACGTGAATAAATTCATGTATAGATGAAATCATGAAGGATTTTTATGCTTAACCTTTTGAGCTGGAAAAATCTATGCTTTTTTTGCAACTTGTTTCTAAGCCGAGAGTTTGGGGAGGACTCGTGATAATTTTAGTACAAGATTTTCAACAAACTGCATTCACGCTTGCTACCTGTGTACATGTGCTTGAATATATTTAACAGCTAGACCGTGGCGTTGCTGCATTCTTGCAGCAACTTCGGGTACATTTCCTTTTTATGCTCAGCTTGGGAGTGTATGACGTCACCGGAGTAGTTATGAATGTATCCTTGACAGAATAATTGTGCATGGAGTATGTCGGAATTTGATTCAAGTTATTGAGCTGAAGAAATCCTACGAGGTGCCTCTTTTCTTGCCGGCGGTCGTCGACGACGCTCTTGAGAGAAGAATGAAATACTTAAATTTGTTTCTGCTGTTCACTGCCTTCTCATCAGGTTGAAGTCAAGCCGTACGTATTGGACGACCAACTTTGCGATGAGTGCGGTGGTGGTCGATGCGGAGGAAAATTTGCACCCTTCTTTTGTGCAAATGTAACCTGCCTCCAGGTAAATGTTGCAAGGGGTATTGGGTTCCATTGACTGAGGGGGATACTAATGAATCTATACTGATCTCGTTTACAGTATTACTGCGAGCACTGTTGGGCGACAATTCATTCAAGACCTGGACGGGAATATCACAAGCCGTTAGTTAAAGAAGGAGCTGATCGTCCCCGGGCTTTACCGTTTCGGTGAGTAGAACTATACGTCCTTTTGAATGTACTGGAAGAAAATAGCACTGTTGTAATAATTTAATAATCTGTTGTGTTATTTGTGAACAGTCCCAATTACTATCGAAGACTAGTTCCGGTGAACTCGCAAGTTTAAAGTCATCATCCTCTTCAGCAATCTGAATGAGGTGCGTTGGTGCTATAAACATGATTTTGAATCATAATTGACGGTGTGTAACCTTTGCAAGTTGCACGGAGAAAGCCAAGAGCTGGACACTAATGAATTCCACTCGTAAATCTTCTTCTTGCTTTTTAGTTAGCTGAGACACCAACAACAAAACACACCACCTCCTCCTCTACATTACAACAGTCGAAGAAGAATCAATCGTGGCTATCGCGATTGCTGAAGTTAACTAGTGAATAAGAAAAAGAGTGAAGAGAGCTGCCCAATCAATTTCACACACAGAAAATTTATGCACGAAGGGTGGTGATGGTGATGATGATGAATTTGAAAGGATTGACAGAGGACTTTGGATGATGAAAAAGCAGTAGTTGTATTCTTAGCGTTGCACGTAATACTGATGATGATGATGTTATAATAACTATTTGTAGCCGTAGTCGAATAAGCAGGTCAGTTGGACTTTGCGAGGTAGTGTTTTTAAAACTATATTGACTTGAACGCATAGACTCTGTTCAGTCAGTCTGAAAGGCAGATACACGTAATAATAATAGAGAGAAAAGCAGGGAAGAGCGAGAGGGGAAGGGGAGTAGTGATGAGAGCTATTAATAATAATAATATAATGTGTAGTGGAGCCACAGCCATAGATTTTGTGGTGGAATTGCATTTTTGCATCATTATTCTTATTATTGGTATTCTTTTTGAAAGGGAAAAAACGTTGTAAATGGGAAAGTTTTCGCATACACACCTTATTATATTAATACACACATGTTCACATACACACGCGCGCTCGTATTATTATGTAACGTTTTTACTTGAGAGAAGAAGAAGAAGAAGCGGAAGAAAACAGTCAATCAAGCCTTTTTGTAACGTTTTTGATGGTGGTGATGATTATTGCTATTTACTATGACTAATCCTAGTGAGTGCATGCAGGAGTTTCTTAACAATTATTATTATTATTATATAATAGAAATATGATAAAATCAATCAATCCCTTTGAACCAGTCGAGTCCCATACCTGCTGTAATTAATTAATTATTGTTATTACTACTATTGCTATAATTATTAGTGTACATTAGAATATTAATGGTACGAGGCGGAATATGTGAAGAAGTGCGTCATAGGGACGTATGGATGTTGATGATGGGGTGTTGCTGTGTAACAATTGGATTTATAATTAACGGATTATTACTTTTCGATATCACATACTAAGGATTACGAATGTTCACACATGATAGTATCTCTTTTTGTACCATTTAAGTATTTTGACGTGACCATCCTTCCTTCCCCGTATATACATAGATATACATATGTATACATTTGTAGTCGTCCTCTTTTCTCGCTGTTGTCGTTGTTATTGTTATTATTCTTATATATTATTATATTACGTACTATATATAATATTGTTGTTGAGGGAAATAATCTGCCTTGGAAAACTGGCAAGAGTTCAAAAAACTTATAGTAAGCTACATTTTATATGTAGAAGTCATGGTGACACGACACGACCATCACCAAACATATTAAGCCTGCTGCTACTACTGCGGTACCCGCTGTGGGTCTTTACGCTTGCATTGTCATTTTGAAATGCCGGTGGCTCGCGACAGACGAAGAAAAAGAAGAATGAACACTGACCGGTTTGAAAAGGATCTCGGAAGTCTCCTCTTCGAACGACGGTATTTTTTGGAATACAACATTATTACGGTGACTGACGACGGGAAGAGCAAAAGAGAAGAAAAGAAAAATGTGACATCCTCCTGAAAACACCCATCACATCATCATCTTGGTTGTGGGAAGTATGATCCGAAGTGGTACCCTGGATGCTTCCGTTCTCTGTGATTTCTTTCACATCACGAAACACACAGTACTGCTACTACTACTACTAACTACTACTATTATTATTACAATTTACTACTACTATGTAATTATTACTATACGATTACTACTTGACTTCACCACCGCACTTCCCCTAAAATCGTAAAACTGTTTTTTTTAGCTCTTGCTGTAATATTTGGGAGGAGAAAGATGGAAATGGCGGTCAAATCAATTGTTCAATAACCGTTGGCATATGATATAGTGACGGTTTTAAGGAACTTACATTACATTAGGAGAGGTAGATTTGAGAGGGCATGTTTTTGTAGTGATGTTGGTGTACCTCATGTGCTTTCCTGGTGTTACTGGTAACGGCGATAATCGTTTTTGGTGACACTGGAGTGTGCAGACATTTTTTTATGTAGCTGCAAACATAATAATAATATTCATAGTTAAGATGTAACGTAATGTAAGTATGGAAGGGAAAATAAGAGAAAGGAAAGGGATAGTTAATGGCTACACAAGGTGTTTGTTTCCTTCCTTGTCTCAGCTCCGATTTCTGCTGCTGCTGCTGCAATTGTTGTTGTTCTTGTTGGTATTCTAACTTTCCCGAGTCACTTCACATGTGTGTCATCAACACACTTTCGTCCCCATGTCTTTAGAAGTTCACAAGTACATTTGAGCCATTTTAAATACACAAGCTTCCTCTATGCACCCTATTCCTTTTGACTTGTGCTCAGAGCACATGGTTGAAATTTTCGTAGACCTGAAAGTATAACAGGGATTTTACCTTGGAGTTGATTTGTTTTTCTTCATGAAATTGCCTTGAATTTTCACTAAAAGTCCACTGGAAGTAAAATGATGATTTTGTATGTGTGTAATAATTAGAGTGGTATAGTAGAGGCTGAAAGCGAGGTACAAATGAATAAGGTGTAAGTCTTCAAAATGCTTCTTCATCTGACGCTTGCTTTTTTTTGTAACTGAATCATAGTGATGTAAGCCAAGATGAAGCAGTAAGAAGTCCTGACTGATAATTTCATTGGGTGGAAAATTATAGGGAAATATTATTCTGATTTTGATTAGGGAAAATGAATGTTTGTGTGGGTGTGTGTGTGTGTGTGAAATGGGCGGAGGAAAGGCAAGATGAGCAGTAGGGGAGGATGAGGGAAGATGTGAAGCACGCCTGTAGTGGGCCTTGGGACAATCAGATGCTCTTTTGGATGTCAACATTATATGCAAGTTGGTGGGTTGACTGTAGAAGACATGATGATGATGACTTGATTGTTGTTGTCATAATAAGTAATGAGGATTACCGTGTTTCCCTTTGAAAAGTCTTTTTATTTTGATGGTCATAATAGTAGTAATAATAATAATAATGATATATATTTTATCGGGAGTTTTTCGGTGATTGCTTGCGGTTTTTCGTAATAACACTACTGTTGTGTACGTATCATAGATATATTTTGTATTGGAGAGGGGGAGGGGGGGAGGGAATAACATTATTTAGTTGGAGGTAGGTAAGCTGCTGCAAATATTTGGAGTACCAGGTAAGCTTTTAGACACCCTAACAGACACATTATGGTTTATGTAAACTACTTTATAGTCATTCACACACACACACACACATCAACAATACACCTTTGAGAGATTCTAGCCTGATCGTCTTATCAACTGGTATAGAGAAGACAGTTGGGTAGGAGCAGGGCTATATACTACTACTATACTGCGCTGATAATGATCATATTACTGACCTAAGTTAGTTGTTCATTAATTTAATTTCAAGTTTACATGGGGATTCACTCGGATAGGTTGAATTTTAACCTAATTTACGGGAAGAGCGGTTTGAATGAGAAGGGTAATATTATGTCGGTTTTCTAACATGAAGAAGGGAGTGGGAATCATTATGAAAACGTGTGAGTGCGTGTGTGTGTGTATAGGGGCGGAAAGATTGTTGCGTAGTGTTAATGATTAATAGTAGTAACATGCTTATATACATGAAATGTAAGCAATATCTATGGCTAGTCATGTTTTTGGTCAAAATTTTTCAATTTTGTAAACTGTATCCTTGTACGGATTTTTGATATGTCACACTGTGGTGCCATCGTTAAGTAATTTTTTGTTGTTTTTTTTTTGCTCGTTTCATCGTTTCCCATTTCATAATAGCTTTGTGCTCTTTTAACTAAAGAAACTAAAGAAGAAAAACGGCAAGAAAGGACTTTGCTGGTCGGGTATCAAAGTTACATGGGAGTTAGTTTTTTTCCCTGCGTTGTCCTCCTTGGTATCGTACCAATTATTGCGACGAGACCATCATCACTATAAGATGATTTAAATGATATAGAAGATAAAGTAGAAGACTATTCTGTCCGTTGTTGTTCCCTCTGCCAGGGAACATTTACGCTTGATTTGTTTGTATTGGAACTTTTGTAACCCTTTTGTGTTTTTGCTTAGCACACATTTGTATGACCATGATATGACGACGATAGAATTTGATGATTATGATTGGGGAATAATATCACCTACTCCTTCCTATGTTTATTTTATTTTTTTCAAAATAATAATTACATCAAAGTAATATTGTTGTTCTTATGACCCTTCCTCATGGTATATGGAAGCATGTAGCATTATTGTTGTATAACATAAATTGACAATATATGCTCCCTTTTTTGTTACATGATATCACAATAATAATAATCCTGCTCTAATGACTTTACTATACTGTTACTATTATTATTATATGATTGCGTGGGAGGAAAATTGATGCAATGGAATTGGATATATGTAGCGTTGTTGTTTTTATTATTATTGTTATTATTATTGTAATCTGTACGTATAATGATGGTACGTCATGTTGATAATGATGATGATGGTAATGATAATGACCATGTGTAACTAATTTTTGGATGTCTTATAATTTTGTACTGTTTTCTTTTGGTTCATTTTTATGTACGATCTTTCATGGCTGTTATTTTTTGTTCAAGGCATCGTTATTTTTTCCTAACTTGTGTGGAATATATTTTTTTTCACGATAAAATGTTTTGATTACTACATTTTACTCCTGTGTATGACCTGGCTTGTTTTTATCATTAGTATTGTTGTTATTATTATATTGATAACGCTGTCCTTGTGTTTCACTTGACCCGTTTCCGTGCGTAGTAGCCATTCATACTATATAACAACTGCACACGCCTGGACGAGATCATGAATGTGGCCAGATATTTACCCCGAGTGTCATTTGTTTGGATATCTCTTGTTCTTCTCTTAACCCATAATAATTGATATGCTTGTAGAGTTGTCTTTATATCTGTCCACATGAAGAGCAATGCGTCTTGCCTTGTCTTTTGTCTATACGTCTCTTGGTGTCCATTCACTTTTGTCCTCACCCCTTTGGTCCTTTGAGACAAGTCACTACTATAACACTGCACTAGTTATATATATAATCAATAAGTGTCACACACAACTTTGGGTGAAAGCAGCAACAGAACATGCGCTATAAGAACTGAGCCAAAAACTATCCTTTCCTATCTCTGTAGTATATATAATTATTATAATAACACAGGAAATTCGCCTCGCTTACTGTGATCGGGCAAAACCTATTTCAACTTCTTTCTAATCACTTTGTCGTACTAACTTGTAATAATTTCCGCGTGTATAATTAGAACTTGAAAAGCCAAGTCCCTCGTCGTTCACCTTATAGCATCCACGTGTGTCCTTTTTATACGTGTTTTTTCCGCACTATAAACGCTTGCTAATCATGAAGCGGTACAATGCTATGACGACGACGAGGATATGAC
This sequence comes from Deuterosminthurus bicinctus, assembly GCA_034698825.1. NCBI lineage: Eukaryota > Metazoa > Arthropoda > Collembola > Symphypleona > Bourletiellidae > Deuterosminthurus > Deuterosminthurus bicinctus. Next base: position 3,883 of record JAQIWI010000490.1, on the reverse strand, counting down.
TCTCATCCCTCATCTCCCTCCTGCACTGCAGAGAGATGAGGACAGCATGTTAAATAATAAGAATAATATCAAACAATGAATTCTTCAAGCTAGTGGTCAAGGGCCCTGGCAATATGTCTGCTTTGTTGTAGCGTAGCAAATGACAATCGAATGAATGTGTGTGTGTTTATCCTTAAGTGACATATTGTAAAAGCAAGCGCAGTTTCTTTGACAAGGAGAGACGATTTTGGAAAACTATCGCTTCCTTTTTTATATTCAAAAAAAATGAATGATCATCCCGAGCCTCCAAGCCTTACTTTGCATGAGCTGGTCCCACAGGGCCTAGAGAATCATGATCGTTTTTCTGAACGAAACTCGCATACTTTCACTTCATCCCATGTTGCACGCAGGGAATATACGTGCCATGTCAACTGTACGTGCTAAGTTGTCAAAGTGAAAGTTGGCTTGATTCTGAAGAATGCATGAGGTCTTTGTGGTGTGGAAATATACGTAAGGAGTATTTAACAAAAAATCAGAATACAGTGAAGGATAGCTTGGAGGGCGTTGTTATAAACTATAATATGTTGTTGAACTGTCTGAAGCCTCTTTCAAGGGGTTACGATGTTCAGTCAATAAGGTAAAATGAAAAGGGTAGTGTGATATGTGGGTTACCCCTGTGGGTGAATTATGAAAATTTTCATTGGACAAAAATATTGTGCATTTCACCGTCGTTTTCATCTATAAGAGTAACTCCGCTGGTACTACTACTAACAAGTGAATTAGATATTTAATTATTGTTGACTCTCAAGCTGAAGTGCTAATTGTCACAGCTTCCACATTACTACTGACACACACACACACACATGCATCTCTGTAACAGTTTTGTTATATAATGGACGAGTGTTTGAGGCTAGTTCATTTTCATGCATGATCAATCATCATCCTTTTGGATCCGAGTCGTCCACCTTATGCCATAAAAAAAATAGTTGCAGGTCAGCTTCCAGCTTGATACGGTGATGCAGGCAGTAATAATAATAATTGTAGTCCAGACATTAAACTCTCTCGCTCCCTCTGTCTCTCCCTCTCTCTACTCTAGTCTATTTTATGAAACGTTTTGAACATCCTTGGAATAATTGTACACGAGTTTGTAAAAAAAAAGTTTTCTAGTAATTGACATAATAATGATCCTCAAGCATATCCGTTTTGTAGTTTCATGATGGTCATGCTGATGGTAGTCATTAGAAATGGTTTGAGTGACGACGATTTTACAGGGGAAAAAATGTGACGGAGGAAAATATTACAGTTTTTTGTAAGGAGATTTGCTCTCAAATTTTAATTTGTATAATCGGGGCTCTAGACGAGACTTTTTCTTCGAGTGCATAATAATAATGCGCACTGTATATAAATACATAAGGTGAGGTAATGAGGAAGTTTCTATGGCATTAACTAATTTTATAATGCAACTATTTATATGATCCTTGTTCATTTTCTTAAGACGGAATTCACGCTAAATGCTTCACAATGCATGAGACTTTATAGTCAGTCCGCACAGCGGTCTGTGAGCGCAATGGCATCGAATCGCAGGACTCGACAGACACATTTGTCACTATACAAGGTTGACCTAATACACTTGAAGGTTTTAACTGCGTCCAGACGTCACTCAGCCAGTAAAGGAAGGCTATGAAATTTGTGTGTGTACATAATAATGATTAATTGTAAGCTACAAGTTTGGATGTAATCCCTCGCCTAACATGTGTAACGTCCCAAACTGTCAGTTAGGAGTCCTCCTACTATTAAGAGCGTTGTAGAAACAGCCTCCATAATGTGTAAAAAGAAATTAATTAACGGAAGGATGGTCCCATGTTTTTTAAAGTCCACCACCACCCCTGACTATCCTGTAATGTTGACAATGTAATTACATTGACATGGTCTTCTCTCACTCTATCGCGAACCCGTGATTTTTGGCAGGTGCTAACAAGCTTAATGATTTTTCGTAGGTGTTATACTCATATACGATTATATAGTTACATATAGTCAGTCCTCTACAGTCAACACTCAATTTTCAATATGATTATTATGATTAATTAATGTAGCATGTAGACTATACACTCGCCCGAGTGTGCATAATTATTTACCATTGTACTGTCTATGTTACTCGCTAAGACTCATAAATATTAAGGAACGTTTAGATGTTTATAATTTTTAGATATTGTGCAATTTGTAGTACTGATGGCTGAATAATAATAGTTATCATGTGCGTATAATTATATATAAATTAGAGAAAGTAAGGTGTAATGGTATAATATATGACCAGTTGGATTCTTATTGTCTTAGCTGTCAATATGTCAACTGTGTAATACGAGGATGACGATTATGATTGTCAGTCTGAGGAGAGAAAGAGTGTGTGTGTCGTGTTTTTTTTATTAGAACGGAACATCAGAATTGTTGCAAATTACAAGTTGTACTTACTTTATAGGTGTCTTGTGATTTGGAATTTAACAATTAGACTCCATTGTACTGTGGTGGTTCATGGATTATTATTATTATTATTGATAATATTACATTTAAATGTCACACACGTAAATTAAGCTACTGATAGGAATGGTTTTTCAAGGACAATGATTGATAGTCATGCTCGATTGTGAGCAAGGGGGGTATATAGTCAAAAAATATAGTAACCAGCAGGGCCGGTTTCTTCAATTTGTCTCACAGTAGTAAGGATTGATTGATGAATTTACATTAACTAATAACCTCGGGTTCTTTTTACCTCAAAATCTTTGTTAGCAAGCAAGCGGAGACCCTCGTTATTGTTGTTAGTAGTTGTATAGGGAGGAAGGAAAGAATTTTGGAAGCTTGTAGTTTTTCGAATAGCAATGCGTATCAAACTAATCGACTTTTATTTTTCTAGGGTCTGCATTTATGAAGGCGTGTGTATAGTGCTATTTATGATTATTATTAGAGAGGGAGAGAGAGAGGTTTAAGTGGAATACAATCCAACTAATTGTGTGATTTTTAAATTACTATGACTTAATGACAATGACAGTGCTGGCTGACACATTTTTGCTCTAAATCATTACATGTTACGCGACAGTATGAACAAAGCCGGGCAGTGGACAAGGCTGATCGTATATGGAAGAAAAGGGAATGTAATAATTCTTAAGTCGTGTATGAACCCAAGACTTTTTCTATCAGGATCCACAAAAAAATGTAAATGCAGAAGATTCCAAGTCGGCTTCCTTTTCCCAGGATTATGACCCAGTTTCTTCCTGCAAATGTTGTCTATGTGTTCACGAGGCAACTCTCGCAAAGGCTTCTTTCCCCATTCATTCATTGATTGAATAACTCACTATTAGGACGGGAATTTTTTCTATTCGTACACTTTTTGCTACTGATAAATTTACTGAGCAGCAGGATACAAAGATCAGTCCTGGTAAGACCTCAAGTTTTAGCAGGGTTTGACCCCTTGATTACCAAATACTTTAAGGTTGTATTAAGGGAAAGTTGATGAGGAGATGATAATTTCTACTCGTAAATGACAAGTCTGCGGTAACTATATAGCAGCGAACCCTCTGCAGTAATTGACACAATACCAATGTGTGACTCTCTTATTCTTGACTTGACTGAGCTAATGAGCATAATCATCATCTCTTGTTCATTGTTGGTATTCAGAACAAAGCACTATCGCACTTGAACATGCTCCGGCATGTGCTGCCTATAGTCGTGATTTGAACAAAGTTAAACAACTCCTTTCATCATTGTTTTTGTCTAATGTATAGAAAAACAATTGAAAGCCTGAAACTTTTACTGCTGTATGAATTCTCGTCACTCTCAGTCGGTAATTTTTCTACCCAATCTTAGAGCACATACATTCTATAAACTTAAAATGGCTGAAACTAAGGCTGGG